>CANUEX010061775.1:0-19069 GCA_948099535.1 Jatropha multifida | reverse complement strand
AATTTCCACTTCTTCTACTTAATTCTTAAGGTTCAATTACTGATATTTGGTTTAATTCATGAAATTTGAGGTAGTTTAGAGGTAGAGAAATGAGAGAAAATGGAGGAAAGAAGAGAGAGAAGTTGGCGTGGAGAAGAGAGGAAGAAGATGGGTGAATAGTGTTGATGAGTGGTAACTTTTAAGTAGAAAAGTCAAACTGGACTTGTTAGGTTTATGCCAAATGAATGGCTATGATCAAGTCAAGGTATTCTCATCCAATGACTCTAAATATTCCTCAAATAATTCTCCTCTAATTATTATTTAACTCCAGCAATTAATTAAATTAACTCCATAAAAATAATTCCTCAATTATTCCCTAACATACTACACTAGAAAACACTATTCATTAAATACCTTAATTCTCCAAAAATATTCATGAAGTACTTTCTACCCACCTAAATCATGCAAACGTGCTCCAAAAATATTAAATAAAATTTTAGACATATATAGTAATTTTTCCGAACCGAAATAATACCAAGTCCCGTATTGATGATACTATTCATAGACCGGTAAATTACTATTATTGACACTAAAAAATGGACCGGTACACTGAAGAAGTGGAAGATCAAAGAATAATGTTTGATCCTGTATCTCCAACACTTAGATTAGTTGGCTCAACAATTTAAAGGATTGTCATTCCATTACTTGCCCCATGCCATGAATCAGTTCAATGATGCGCTTGCAACTCTTGCTTCCATGGATGAGGCCAGCCCCTACATTGGCCATCAAGCCCCTAAATATTCAAATCCATCAACAACCAATCTATTCCTATAATCTTCAGCTCATCGATGGTAAGCCTTGGTATTGGGATATTTAGACTTGGTTGGAAAAGGAAGAATACCTTGAAGATGCTTCTAAGTATGACATGAGGACCCTCTGGGAATTGTCAAAAAGTTACCTCTACAAGGATGGTATTTTGAATAGAAGAACATGAAATCAGACACATCTAAGGTGTGTAATCGAACCAGAAGCTTAATAGATAATGGAGTGGGTGCACGGTGGAGAGGAGGCCCCTACATTTATGGAATGATTGTAGCCTATAAGATCACTAATCAGGGTTATTATTCGCTTACTATGCGATCAGACTGCATTAAATTCATTCAGAAGTGTCATAAATGTCAGATTTATGCTAAGCTTCAGAAGTTGCCTTGGTTGGAAAAGGAAGAATACCTTGAAGATGCTTCTAAGTATGACAAGAGGACCCTCCAGGAATTGTCAAAAAGTTACCTCTACAAGGATGGTATTTTGAATAGAAGAACATGAAATCAGACACATCTTAGGTGTGTAATCGAACAAGAAGCTTAATAGATAATGGAGTGGGTGCACGGTGGAGAGGAGGCCCCTACATTTATGGAATGACTGTAGCCTATAAGATCACTAATCAGGGTTATTATTGGCTTACTATGCGATCAGATTGCATTAAATTCGTTCATAAGTGTCATAAATGTCAGATTTTTGCTAAGCTTTAGAAGTTGCCCCTGATAGTTCTTCACCTAATCACCACGCCATGGCCCTTTGCGACTTGGGGAATTGATGTGATTGGCAGAATAATTCCCAATTCTTTTAATCAGCACGAATACATTTTTGTAGCCATTGACTACTTCACCAAATGGGTAGAAGCTGCCTCTTATCATGTTTTGAACTCTAAGAATGTGGCTCGATTCATCTAGACAAACACTATATGCAGAAATGGATTTCCCTTTGAGATCATATCAGACAAGGGGTCTCATTTCCAAAAAGAAGTCTCCATCCTAATGACTAAGTGCAAAATTTGGCACCATCGCTCTTTACCATACACGCCCCAGACCAATGTTGCAGTCGAAGTAGCAAACAAGTCCATCAAGAACATCCTTCAGAAGATGATTCACAATCATAGAAATTGGCATGAACATTTTGCCTTTTGCTTTATGGGGATACATAACCTCCGTTAAAATGCTATCCAGGGGAACACCTCACTCACTTGTGTATGAGATGGAAGCAGTCCTCCCTATCAAAGTTCATATCAGATTACTCAGGTCCATGGGAGAAAGTTAGTTGCCCGAAACAAAATGGGTCCAAAATTATCATAATCAGTTGAATGCTATTGATGAGAAAAGGCTAGAAGCTCTTAATCAGATGTAGAGCTACCAATAGAGAATATTTAGACAGTTTAATAAGAGAATCCAAGATTGAAAGCTTGAAGAGGGTTTTCTTGTACTCAAGGAAATCAGAGCTCCCATACAAGAATCCGAGGTAAATTCAGGCCAAACTAGGTAGGCCCCTACATACTGAAGAGAATCCTCTTTATAGGCAGCGTCATCTTGTTCGACATAGATGGCAACGAGTTCACCAATCTAAGCAACTTGGATCAACTCAAAAGATACATTGTGTGAATGCATTCATGCATTAGCACCAGAAATATTGTTCCCCTATGTCACCATTAAGCTGAACTGCAGTTGCCTGACTATGGAAATATATTCCTAAATTATGGGATACGTAGGTAGCCCAACCTGGTCATAAATAATAAAAACACATTTTTGCTACTCTTTTCATGAAAATTTTAGATTTTCTATGCCAATTAAAAAAAAAGCAAAAATTGAAACAAAACAGGCTAAGTTGAAAACCTGCAAGGGTAGGCGACTAAGGCAAAATTTGAAAACCCAAAAGGGTGGCATAGGCAAAAGTTAGGACAGTTTGCTAGGTTGAAAACTCGAAAGGGTGGCTTAGGCAATAATTAAGGCTTGAATGTGGTAATCTCATAAATGATAGAACTGAATTTCCTTTTCAAAAGTGTCAAAATGATTCCCTTTTTATCTATCTCAAACTAAGTACAAGCTATGTAAAAAGAATATCGCAAAAGCCCTATCACTTAGGCATCTATATCTATCACCTGTCTATCTATGTCAGTCATCTATATATCCACTATCTAGAGTGTCAAAAAACTAAAATTGTGTCAATTGAACCTTCTATACATCATGGGTCAGTATCCTATCTTAACGCCCTCACTTAAAGCACGGTCTGAGTTAAAAATCAAATGACAAAAATCTTACCCTATCAACATAAGGTCGGCCTACACCAAGGGACTATGCAAACCGTTTATGCTGCCTCAGAGGCATCTCTCTAGAGTCATCAGAATCCATTGGGTCAACCCATCTGGTAGAGTCTAGGGTCATCTCGGTCACTACTTGGAGTTTAGCATCCGTCTCTTAAGTCAGAGTCACTTTATGCTCTCTCTCCTAGTCACTATGCTCAGCAACCCACCAAGCCTCATAAGCAGCAGTCCTGTCCCCAGAAACTCTAGCCTCAACCACATCAAGCCCTCTTGACCAACTACCTAATATAGCCTCAGTAATCCGAGGAGAAATTAGTATATCCCGAAAAACTCAAGTTGGTAGCAACCCTTGAACATGCCCCATCTATCTCATCAGCCTGGAATCAGGATAAAAATGTGATGCTATCTATGTCAATCAGATAAGCCATCCGATATCCAGTTGACCAAACCAGAAACGGGCTAATCTGATACTAATCACACCTCCACAAAAACTAATCTAGCCTCAGTGCCAACAACCACCATAGCCACTCATCCTCTAACCTAAGTCTCATGATGACTCGTTTAGATCAGTACTATGATGGCTCATATGGACGACGTCGTGATGGCTCCACTACCCTGAGATGATCTCTTAACCAAACCTACAAGATCATACATTACATTGTGACACAGAAAAGAAATAGGCATTTACATGCAATACCCTTTATCCAAATAGATTCAGCTATACGATAACCAAAATAGTTCAAGTCCTTTCCTAAAGCATGCAAGACCCAACCTTGCCACCACTATTTAAAACCTAAGACGTGCATTCATATGCGTCCTAAACCTAAGTCTTTTCTCAGAAAGCACCTTATCAAAGCATAACACAAGTTAGTTTGAGAATACTTACCTGAAGCAGGATCACACTAGCTGACCCGATCCCCTCTACCCGGTAAGCTCGGTCGAGGCTCAAAATAGTCTTTACCAAAGCCATATTGGCAATCTTAGCACCTTGCTCCATCTGAAGGACTAGGTCTGGCATCCTCAAATCCACCCAGCCTACTAGGCCATTTAGCATGCCATTGTTGACTAAGTAGAAAACCAAAGCTCGAGTCTTGAACCTCTGATGTTCTAGGTCAATAAACCCGAGTGGATCTTGAAATCGCTCCACTAGCCCAAATAAATCTGCTTGATCCTCCACTACCAGCTCCATAGCCTCTACTATAAAATGACCCAACATCCTTATGAAGCTCTTGAAAAACCTAGTCCCAGTTGGTGCAGCCATCGGAGCCCTATCAAAATTACTACCCAATAAAGATCCTCCTATGTTGGACATATATCCTCGAATTATGTACCAAACCAAAAAACATGAGCCTATGGATCCTATAGGGTAGACATACATCTAAAAAAGCCCGATCTACTAGCAAGCCCCTCAATATCAGCAAAGAAGCCATACCGTACCAGCCTAAATTAATCTTCTCGATCTTTGTTAGCTTGTTGGTCCACCTTTGCATGCGATAATTGATGAATGGCTCCATTTTTGGACAGGGTGTGAAAATTTAGAAAATTGGGCCCTAGGGCACAAAATGACAATGTTTTGAAGCCATAAATTAGCCCTAAAATGACACTGATTTAGCCTATGCAAAGTGCCAAAATGGCACCATTTTGGAGGTCAGCGACACTGATTCTAGGCATCATAGTGCCAATTTGTCCACTAAAAAAAAGAGGAAAGGGAGACAAGAAAAGAGAGAGAGAAGAAAATAAGGTAAAAAATATTTCCTAGAGTGAATATTAGCATATTGGGCTTGCATTTCCTACAAACACTCTCTCAAAAATTGAGCCAGACCATTAGTAATGGCACACCATACTTCATGCATAATTATTCTTCTTAACTAACCATGACTTTCAGATCAATTTTGAAAACAAAGTGATTAGCACCAAAATCTTTCACAAATAGGGCAATCAATGCCAAATTCATTCATAATAGGATAACCAACGACACTAGACTCCATAATAGGCGGATCAACTGTGACATCGCGACCCGGCAAAGCGATCCTAATAGGGTTGGTAGAGCTAGGCTCTTGGCGAGCTTCTAGGATGGCAGGCTAGCTAGGGTAGTGGAATGCGAGACACATGAATGAATCAGATCATAATCGAAAAGGGGGTAACTAATTGTCAGAGGCGCCTTTTGGTGGAATGGCTGGACAGTTGGAAGAACTCTAAGGTTAAACGTGCTCGCTTGACAAAAATCCTTGGATGGGTGACCTCCTAGGAAGTTCCCATTTCACCTGGGGGACAAAACCGTGTGGGTCTTGCCGATCTAGTATGCGATGGATCTGGCTTGATCCAAAGCGGACAATTCCTCTGATGGTTGGAGTTAGGGCGTTACATCAGCGCCAAAATCATTCACAAGCAGCGCAATTAGTGCCAAACTAGCAGAAATAGGGCAATCAATGCCAAGATTCACCATAATAGGGCAACCAATGCTACTAGAATCTATAATAGGGCGGTCCATGCTGAAATGAGACAGAAACAGAGCGACGAGCGCCAAGCCAGATAGAAATAGGGTGACCAGCACCAGTACGGTAATGAGTGCAATTAATGCCAAAACTAGATAAAGACAAGGTGATTAGCGCTAATGCACAAACGCAAAACAGACTAGTACCAAAATCATTCATAGACAAGGCAATCAGTGCCACCAGACTCTATAACAAGGCAATTAATGCACTAGACTCCATAACAGGGCAATCTGCACCAAAATCATTAACAAACAGGGTGACTAGGGCCATAGTAAACCTAGAATAGCCAACTAATGCCATCAGATGGGATAGAACAACCAACAGTACGAATAGGGCAACTAGCGCTAAGGCATTCACATATAGGTAGTTAATGCAATAATTAAGCAATTAGTGCAACATTTCAAATTCAATCATTCAATGCAAACACACAAAATAAGCAGATAGATATGGTGAGAATAAATATAGAAATCCGATGTTTTATTAAGAAGCAGTTTTTGTCAGGACTTTATAAAAGAAGGTTTTGCTATCAACGCAACACTAGCCTAAAAAAAATTATAAGAGTTAGTCCCTAGACTACCTAGGCTATACCTACAGCCTACACAAAAAGTGAAAAAAGTGGGGGGTCCATGAAGTCAGCAACACCTCAGGTCATCTTGCAATGTTCGAACCTGGTCCTCTAGGAAGCTCTTGCGGATCAGAGCCTTGACCAGCGCTCTCCGGAGTTGACCCACCAAAAGAGTAGTCGCCTCATCCCAACCAGGAGGAGGCTGCATAAGCAAAGCATGTGATTAAGAAAAAAGCATATATAATATACCGGGATGCCTCTCAGATAGACCAGCTAATGATGAAGAAACTAATCCGATAACATAACGGTGGCCATGTTGTGGCGAGTGATATATCTCACTCGTTGCATCTCCTCATAAAGGAAATTAGGGACTGCAGGGGTCGTTGTTCCTTGACCAGCATCCAGCATCAGTGGTATGGTGGACCCTGCTCATGCTTCACTTGCCTAGTGCGCAGAGAAGGATGTGAAGCATTCACACTAGGCTTAGACTCGCTAAACGAGATATATGAAATGTCTGGTGATTAAGAATTCATGGTAATCAAAATTGAGTGAGAGATTAAGCTAGCAAAAGAAGGCAAGGAAAGCAATAAGAAGGTGTGATCAAATGGGGTCATCCCCTCCTCTATTTATAGGAAATAGGGAGGACGAACCTTATCCTTGCTTTAAAAAATAGTCTTTTTGACACTCATCTAAACTCCGATCAGCAAATGGTCACAGTCAAAATGTCCATGATATAAATTTGGATCTAGCCATACATTTTGCTTGGACAAGAAACTACAAAAATGCCTCAAAAAACTAGACAGACTGGACTGGCTTCAGAAAAATTTTCTCAGAATCAGACGAAACTCATACATGATATTCCAGACATCACCATGAAATTCCAGGTATGGTGTTCCGACCAAGTTCATTTTTGAAACTACTAAAATCAAATTCCGATAGATTGGGCCTTGATGAGATCTGATCTCTCGAAGGGGGCAAATTGTTGACCATGATTTCAGCACCAAGCTCTAGGAAATTTTTCTATGGCTCCAACAGTGTAAGAATCAACTCGATCAAATGTCATTTGGGCCTCGAACAGGCTCCGAGAGCCTGAAATCCTAAAAAATAAAGGTTAGGGGCATTTTGGTAATTGGCTAAGATCGACACTGGTCAGCTCAACAGTGGCGCTAATAGCCCTGTGCCGGCGTCGATCAAACTGACACTAAGACACCTCATCGATGCCAATCTAGAGGTCATTGGCACCGATAAGGAGGTGGACGACGCCAATCTGGGTGGCTCAGGCACCACCTTTCCTTATAAATATGGTACTCTCCCCATCTTTTCAGACACCTCTAATTGCTTGATCTAGTGCTTCTCAAGCATCAACGACTCTCATTCTCACTTTTACAATTCTACGACCAGAAAGTTTGACTTTATTATTTTTTCTTTATTGAGTTTAAAGCTTGACTTTGTTCTCAAAAGTCAATTCTTTCAAATTTAAATCACACTTTGACGTTCCTTAGGCCAAAGCTAGTAGTTAATTGATTCATTATTATTTAAATCTAGTGATCAATTGATAATTCATCATTTAACAATAGTATAACACTATAATATGGGTCCTCGTGCCCTACCTTAGCTTATATTAGGAGGAAGATTCGACCTCTTTGGTCAATATATAATTATGGAGCTTTGATTCGGCCGCATCACAAGCATAAGGGTATAATCACTAAACTCAAACTTTGTCAATTAAGCCCATGCGTCTGGCACTATGAATGCTTTAAGTCCGATTTGTCTGGTAAACTAAGCTTAGCCCATCTGCTAAAATCACAAAAATAAGTTTTCAAACTAAAGCTCGGATTCAGCCGACAAATTAGTAAGCCCACTCTAAAGAGTGGAGTCCTCAGAACCCCACTATCTTGATCGATAATAGAACTTCGTGCACCCTAATCCTCATACAAATGGGTACAAAGGCATACCTACAGATTTTAGCCTAGGTAGCGGGCCTCTGACCAAATTGATTGGTTGAGACTTAGGGGAATGTGCTGCACGACTTAGAATCCTCGATACATGAGGCTACAGTTGGGCTTCCTTCTGAATTACACACCTTTATTCCATTTGCTTACTTTTTGTGCACTTTATTTCATATATTTCCATGCACTATAAGTATGTTCATGCATTTATAACCTAACATTCATATAGAATAATGATTTTTGACTTTCAATTAGACCCAAACTTTGATCCATACGCAATGATGTCAAAAACCTAGTCCTCGAACCTAATGATTCGAGGCTAGTGCATTTTATCCATTGTGGCACACTAAAAGATTCAATCATGGGGTTTTAACCTTATATTTTCCCAAAAAATGAAAACAAATTAAGGTGGCAACTCTAACACACCACACACAGTCAAAGCGGTCCAAAGGGCCAACCCGACATCACTTAAGTGCTAAACAGAGCCATAAAATTGATAAATTAGTAATCTGATCAATTAAGCACTTTAGAGGTGTACATCGACAATATGATCGTTATGACTAAGATGCTAGAAGAACATTTAGCATCCTTCAAAAAATTCCTAGAAAGAGTCATCAAGTATAAGTTGCAGTTAAACCTGAAGAAATGCGAGTTCGAGATGACTTAAAGAAAAGTGTTGGGGTTTATCATTAGGCTCGAAGGAATCGAGATCGATCCAAGCAAGATCAAGGTTATCTAAGAAATGGAGCGTCCAAAGATTGAAAAACAACTAAGAAGCTTTCTAGGGAAAATTTAGTATATCAATAGATTCATATCAAAGTTGTCTATCGTGTGTGGCCCGATATTCAAGCTCTTAAGGAAAAATCAACCAGTTTGATGGAATGATCACTGTTAGATAACCTTTGACAAAATGAAGGAGTATTTGTCAAGTCCCCTAATTTTATGCCCATTGAAACTAGGGAATCCTTTATTCTATATTTGACAATGGAAGAAGCAGGAATGGGAGCCATGTTGGCACAGGCGGATGAAGCCGACGTTAAAAAGGTAGTGTATTATTTGAGCAAAAAGATTCTTTTGAATGAATAGTAATATGACTTGATAGAGAGATTTGGAATTTCATTCAACTGATCAATGGCTAAGGTTAGGAGAACTAACATGATTTAGTAAAGCAGACACACTCCATGCCTAATTACTAAATCGGAACATTAATGATGAAGAGATATTAATTACACTAATAAATCATGCATTATAAGGTTAAATCAAACCACTTTGACTTTCCAGATATTTGGGTAGTCTTGACATGTTGCTAGACAATGTACTTGACCTTCAAATATTAATTAGTTAATATTTATTGCCAACAAATTTGGAACCTAGAAGGTCACACACATAAGAATGTATATGAGAAAGTGAAAATGAGAAATTGAATCAAGTATGACTTGATTATAAATAAGTTTTGTGGAGTTAAGGATAAAATTGTAATTTACATTTGATTACAATTTTACTTAGATTATTAAGTATTGACTTAATTGATTTATGTCTAAAATTTATTAAGATATAATTGTTGATTTATTTATTTAAATAAATATATAATTAATTAAATTGAAAATCCTATTAATAAATGTATTATGATTTGTTTATTTAAATTGTTTAAATAAATAAATAGGCACATATATATTTAGTTATAATTTATTTATTTAAAAGGTTTAAATAAATAATTATAATTAATTTATTTGTAGCCTAGGTTTTTCCTATATAAGGTTTAAGAAACAGTATAGACAGTACGTGAGTTGAACGTGAGAACAACAGTTGTTGCTCATAGCCATAAAACAAAATAGAGAGCCTACAATAGCTAACACCATCGTATACTCTAATCTCTCAACCCTCTAAAAGTAGTTTTAGAGTTTTTCGATTATCCATTCGTGTGGATACTGCTAGAGGCTGGACGTTTGGACGGCTTGTGGTTTGCGACAACCTAGCCCTGTAGATCGAAGTTTCGAAGAATCTATGAAAGAGGTATTGTTTTAATTATATTATTCTGCTGTGCATATTTTATATTGAAATCCAACAGTGGTATCAGAGCCATGTAAATGTTTCAACAAGGATAAATGGAAATGACGTACAGTGCCTAGCCATTTGTTCAACTATAGGTACCTATCTTAGGATACAATGGCCGTCAATGACATTGAGTAACAATTATTGGCTAAGAATATAGAGACAGACAAGAGGAGCTAGAATGGGCTAGCTCGATTTGTGGGCATCGCACGATTAATGAGAGGCTGTAGGGGGCGCGACATCAACAGTGAGTTCATATCCCAAAATCTCGTAGGCTGGGAATCTAAAGATAGATGAGGCTCATGAAGAAGGATTTACATTTAATTGGGGCAAAGCAAGAATTTCTCTTATGTCAAATCTTCTGCCTGTAATGGCGCTAAATTCCTCAAATAGTGGGCAAATCTCAAAGTCATTATATCAAAACAAGTTGTCAAATGGATCAAAGTGACCGATTAGCCATTGTAGCAACCTAGGCTGGATCTGAATGTTCAGATAATAACTCAGGCCTTTGAGATGGAAAGGGGACAGCATATTCCGATCATCACGACTGAAACTTCAAAGTAGTGCTTCAAATGCAGGCGTCGATGATTGGTCCGTGAAAAATAAAAAAGAAGTGAGAAGCTTGTTGGCTTTATTGAAAAAGGAGGATTTATTAATCATGCAGATGTAGTACGCACTTTTATAGCAAAAAAGAAGAATTGATTGACAGTTGTGCATTAGTTAGTTGCCACTCTAGTCTTGAGATACGTCAAACAGGGCAATAAAAGTGATAAAGTGATAATAATCATAAACATCTATAGCAAATTCATCTCTTGGCTTTAGTCAAAATGGTAATTATCCTTTATAAAGAAAATTCCCCATATTGGATCCACAACATAAAAAGAAGTAGCTATCAAGAAGGAAAAACATTAATTGACGTAAGAAGTGTCGGACTCCATCTCCTCTGCCTCCTCAACATCGAAATCCTTTGAATCCTCTTCACCAAACTCCTCGGCCTCTTCCACCGTAGCCTACCTGTGGCCAACATGCCTGCTAGATGAAGGTCCTCGAACATGTCCAGCTGAACGCCTAATGCACGCTCTCTGCATACATGCATAGGCTTCAATAAACACACCTCATACATACATACATGGCATTACATACTTTCCTTGTGTTTTTTTTATAACAGTCCATTTTTTTGTATCATTTTTCAGTGTCGATAATAGTGATTTACCAGTCTGTGAATAGTGCCATCGGTCCGGGACTTGGTATTATTTCGGTCCAGAAAAATTACTATGCATGTCTAATATTTTATTTAATATTTTTGGAGCATGTTTGCATGATTTAGGTGGGTAAAAAATATTTCATGAATATTTTTGGAGAATTAAGGCATTGAATGAATAGTATTTTCTAGTGTAGTATGTTAAGAAATAATTGAGGAAATATTTTTATGGAGTTAATTTAATTAATTGGTGGACAGACTACATAATAATAAAAGGAGAATTATTTGATGAATATTTAGAGCCATTGGATGAGAATATTAAAGACTTGATCATAGCCATTCATTTGGCATAAAATCAAGTAGACAAGTTTGACTTTGCCACTTAAAGTGGCAACTCACCAAGCAACACTATTTCTCTTTCTTCTTCCTCTCATTCTCCACGCCAACTTCTCCTCCTTCTTCTCCATTTTCTCTCATTTCTGTACTTCAAAACTTCACCAAATCACCTAGTTTAAGCTTTGAAATAGTAGATAAACACTAAGACTCAAGTTTAGGAGTAAGAATTTGAAGTTTTAAGCTAAGGAATTTGAGTCTCCACCAAGAATAAGTAAGTTGTGAAATTGTGAAATTGTGAATTAATAAGTAGAATTCAAGGTTTAGACTTGTAGTTTATGCATTAAATCATGCTCCATCTATTTCTTTTGTTAATTTTTGATTTTATTGGGTAATTTTCCTACTTTGAAGAAGTTGGAGAACCCTCCATCAAAGGGAAGGAAAAAGCTAAAGACTAGAGCTTCTAAGCTTCTCAAAGCTTATTTTAAAGGTTAGTGCATTATTACTTCATTTTCCCTTTCATTTTCTTCAGGTTTCAATTTTTAGGTTTTGAATGATTTTGAAGATTTTGTATTTGTGTTGGGGGAATTGAATATTTGATTGTTTTTATATGAATTTCTATGATTTCTAAGCATGGAAGAATGTTTGAATGGGAAGAGAAACATCTCTCTCCCCTTTAACCAAGAGTGGCTGAACCTCCTTAGGAGGAAGGGCCCTTAGTTTTGTTTATGCTTTTGTATTTTTATGTTTTTAATGTGTTCTTGAATGGTCTCCCTTAAGACTAATGTGGTTAATTTAGAAAGAAACATTTTCCCTTTGATTTGGAAGAAGTGGTCGAACCTAAGTAGGTGAAGGACACTATGTTTCCTTTGATTTCAATGCTTGA
Source organism: Jatropha multifida (assembly GCA_948099535.1). Lineage (NCBI taxonomy): Eukaryota > Viridiplantae > Streptophyta > Magnoliopsida > Malpighiales > Euphorbiaceae > Jatropha > Jatropha multifida. The sequence goes on along the minus strand of CANUEX010061775.1, from coordinate 6,518 downwards.
TTTTAACTTAAATGAGTTTGTTAATAAGTAATTTAATGATGGTTAAAATCTCTTTCTTGAATACAAAGGTTTGAGAATTTTCAAGACTTAAAGAAAGCTTGAAATGTGTAAAAATAAGCTTGTAAGACTAAATGTGTTAAGTAAAGGTTGTTAATGTTTTAACTAAGTACTTTTAACTTGAAAAATGGTAACTTGAGGAAACGAATCTCTTTCCCTTCTTGTTGACATAAAGAGGCTGAACCACCCTAAGGTGGTAAGGCATGCTCTTATTTCTTTAAATATGGATTTTAAGTATTTTCAGGTTATGTGTATAAGAGTGTTGTGAAAGCATGATTTTGGATTGGAACATAAATAGTTTTGATGAATTTCACAAGTAGTAAGTAAAGGAATTTTGAAATAAAAAGTATTAAGTTATGAAATGTTTTGCTAAGGAATTATGAATCAGAAATAAGATTATTTATAAAGGAATGGATTTGTTTTGGGCTCTTATGTACTTTGGTTGAAATGTGATATGATATGATTCATTTATGTAAGACAAGCATGCTCAGCTTTAATGCCATTATGATATGATATGAGCTATGATCATATGCTAGGGTTATCAGCTGTTATGTTTAAGCGGATGCGCTTATTATGTATAAGTAGGCTTTAATGCCTTTAAGATATGGTTGGCGACCTAAGGTCAAATATGTTACGATACGGAATCAAATCTGTTATTGTTTCTCCTGGTATGTTTAAGCCCCAAGATATAATGAAAATAACGAAACATATGTTTTGGATATTAAAAATACTTTTGCTATGTTTTAACTGAAAGTATGGAAATGTATTTTAAATGAACACTTTATATATATTTATGATTTTGATAACGTATGGTTAAGTTTTTATATGACTTATGTTTCAAGTATTTTTAATATGATTGGAATTTTATGATTTATTTCTAAGCATTTCATTTAAAATATATTCAAGTATTTTATTTAGCAGCACTGAGTCTTCCACTCAGCAGGTTGATTTTCATCACGCGTAGGTTGTGAGCGGTGGATGCTACCTGAAGATCGGAGGCATAACATCGGAGAAGAAACTGTGTTTAGGGTAGGATATATTTGGAAATGTAAAAATGGCATGTATAAAAATATTGTAAAAAGTTTGAGGTTGTAAATATTGAGTTGTAAAATTAATGAGATTTGAGGTTATTTATATTACTTTATCTATATGAGAATTTAAAGTGAATGATCATTAACATTTATTTCCTTAAATTGATGATACTATGTTAAAATAGAATTTAAGATGATTGTTAAGATTATATAGAAGTGCTGCGTGATCTATTGTATTGATTGGAGTTTTAGGGGTTTGGAGGAATAAATATTGGAAGTGTATCTGTTTTCTTTGTGTGGCAAGTCGATTTTTAGGAAAAACTCTTGCCAATTTTTCGTAGGAATTTTCCTTAAACTTTATTTTATAAAAACATTACTTGCCTCCTTATGAAAACTTAGCCACTTCTGATATATGATTTAGATTTATTAAGTAAGGTAAGACGGTGCTCCGGCACCGAATGTGGTATTCATCGTCTGGTCCTCTAGGATTGGGCGATGGGTGTTATAGTTTTTACTTACAGCCGCTAAGTCATCTTAGAGCCTCGTTGTTGCCAACTGAAGGTGTGACACTTCATAAAGCTTGCTCGACTCGTTGTTTTGAGCAACTGACACTTGTAGAATAAGATAGGGATATGGATAGGTGCAGGCAATCAATGGATAGAATAATGTAGGACAATCCTCAAGATGAGGAATGAAAGATACTCACATGAGTGCAGTTTGGTGGTATTAGCCGGTATGGGTTCACCCGAGCCGTATCCGGCATACTTTGAGCAGTCTCACCCATACGATCCAGGATGAAAGAGAAAGAAGCACCTGGACCATGCTCTGGCGTGCTGAGAATGACAACTATATTCAGAGCTCGAGGTTCGAGACCTCTCCTCACACGCTTGCCATGACGTTGGGAAGGCTGTAAGAATAAAGCATAATATGAGTATAAGTGAAAACATATAGGGGCAAAATTAAAAGAAAAACCAAAAAGGCAATGAAGTTCACTTGCACTAGAGGAACATCCTGATCACAGCCCGCCTCCTCTACTCTTGCAAAAGGGTCAAATTCCCTCAGAGGAGGGACATAGACTAGAAGTTGTGTCCAAACGAATGTCGCATAAGCACCCAACACAAAGGTTGCAAGATGATCAGTGGTGTTGACCCCTCCAAGTAGCAGTAGTGTCTTGCTCCAACTTGATGGATCTAGTGGAGAGCATATAATAAGGCACGACATGAGGGACTCTCCACTAATCTGGTCCCAACTCCTACTCATAAACTCTCTCTCCTTGATAGTACATGTCATAAAATAACTCGGGAGGAGAAGACATCTATGCCCAAAAGCAACAACTACTCAAACAAAGTTAGGGAAGTCAGCCACATTTCCCCAAGGATATGTCTTTATTGCAAAATACCAAAAAAAATAATTATACAAATATAAAAGAAAAAGAAAAAAAGAGAAAGAAAAAAAAGAAAAAAAGAGAAATAAAAGAAAATAAAAATGTAACATAAAGAACAATAACTTACATGATCCCATTTTAGGCCATTCAGTAACAGTCAAAAAATCCCAATATCAGAAGTGGTCTGGGGATATTTCCTAGTGTACCGCCATGCTCGATCACGAAGAAGAGTACTTGCGTTAATCCCATCCCAAAAACCTAATAAGCTAGGCATAGGGAGGACTTTATGCTCATAGGCCTATATCTACATCATCATTTGTGCATAGAGTGGTGAATAAAAAAATGAAAGTGAAAGAAGACAGTTAATAAAAGACAAAAAAGAAGGTTTCTTTTACCTTGATGGCCCGTCGATAGCAACCCATTAGCTGTGAACCTCGAACACATAGGTCCATGCCATAGTACCAAATATGATAAAACGGTAGCTCCCCAGTTAAACTATCGGGTAGTGTCTAGATTTTGAAGAGCCAGTAGCAATGCTAAATCTGCATTATTACTATGATTTGTGAACAAAGTGGTCAACAACAGATAAAATATATAAGCCCGGGTAACCACATCATTGTCCATCTCTTCCACCTAATCTCTAGACATCTCATGAAAGTACGAGTATATACTCTCATACTTCACCTTCTTGTTAGAAAGAGTAGGCTCCATGCTAATGGCAACTCGGAGAGTCGTACGCAGGCTTCGATGTCTAGCGTTCTCATCCAATCATCAAAGATAACTGAACGACCACCAAATAGAAGCCCGATGATGGAAACAAAATTAATAAGAGTGATGGTCATCTTGCCAAAAGGCAAGTGGAATGTGTGTGTATAATCCATCCACCGCTCCATCAGTGCTAAGATGCTGGATGGTCGAGATCATCCCTGAACCCAGGGAAGGGTGTCCACAAAATGGCAAAAACTTGCCTCTTAGACATGCTCCTACATAGGTTCTGGTAGTCGATCAAACCACTTGCCAGCCACATTAGTGTTACCACTGGATCTTTTTCACCTGACACTCTACAATAAAGGAAAACCACGATAAATATATATGCAAAACATAAAATACATACTAACTTGCATTTCCATGATTTAATGCAGGTTAGTAATAAGAAAAAAAAGAGGAGCACATAATGAGCCTAAAACACAGAGGTACGACGTCCGCTACAGCGCTAATGGCGTCCACCATAACCATTGCAAGGGTGGCCATAGGTCAAAACTCTCCCATCACATCACCTCCAACTTCTGCCACAACCCCTATGGCGTATGCCACATGTAGAGGCAGATGCCATAGCAGCCCAGTTCAGTCTCCAAATTTCCCAAATGGTCAAATAAGGTAATATCTAACCTATTTTTGGGTTTCTACTCTAATGTTAGCATGTTTCTAGTGATAATTATGCATAAAATACAAAAAGAAGTTATCGAAATACCTCGATAGCACCCTAACATAAGTAGTGTGGCAGATCGTGCAGCAACTTGATATTCATGCTCGTGTCAAGTACGATTTCTCAAAGCTTTATTCCAAGACTTAGATCCCAATTCATAGGGTCAATAACGACATTGCCCTATGAGCCCCCTCCCGAGCACCCTAGGAAAGATATGAAGAATGGAGTCTAACCGAAAGGGCCCATTGATCAGTTCATCACGTAAAATTGGAAAGCCGAGAATAGATGAAACCCCACTATGGTCCCTCTTGTCTTTGTTTTGGTTTAGTTTAGTTCTATTGTGACTAGTTGTCTGATCAATTGATCTGATTATCAATTTTGTCAGCTTTATGGCTCTATTTAGAGCTTAAGTGGTGATGAGTTGGCTCTTTGGAGCGCTTTTGACTGTGTGTGGTGTGTTAGAGTCAGTACCTTAATTTTTTTTGTTTTTAGGGGGAAAATATAAGGTAAAAACCCCGCATTTGACTCGTTAAGTGTGTCACAATGGATAAAATGCACTAGCCTTAAATCATTGGGTTAAGGAACAAGGTTTTTGGCTTCATTATGTGTGGATCAAAATTTTAGGTCCAATTGAAAATTAAAAATCATTATATTACGTGAATGTCAATTTCTCGACGCATTGGCATTGTAACAACCACTGCCCAATCCCGGAGAATCGGACGACGGATGCCACATTCGGTGCCGAAGCACCATCCTATTCTACTCATTAACTCCATAGTATATATTAGAAGTGATTATTTTTCTATGTGAAGCAAGTAATTTAAAATAATCAATAAAGGTTTTAGGGATGATCTTACGGAAAATAAAATTATGAAGGTAAATTAAAATTTTTTGCAAGAGTTCCCTTTAAAAATTTACTTGCCACACAAAGAAAATTAAATACGCTTCCAATATTAGCCCCCAAACCTCAACTCCAATTTTACTTAAATCATCAACAAGCACTTCTAAAAATTTAAGATCAAATCAATCTCATTATACCATTGTCCACTCAAGGTAAATAAATATGTCATTATTCATGCACCAAACAAATAATCAAATAATAATACTAAATCAGCCACCGATTTCATTAAAAATTTATTCAAATACTTACAACCTCAATATTATTCACAAGAGTCCATACATGCCATGATTTACATTAATATACATGTCCTACCCAAAATGCTATATCTACTCTAATGCCCCTTTCTGGTCTCGATAGGTGCCCTCCGCTCCTAACCTGTGCGTGATAGAAATCAATGCGCTGAGTGGAAGACTCAGTGGTACTAAATAATTATAAATTAAAATATCCAAAGAACACCAAATAAATAATCTCAAATAATATACTTTTTAAACACCGAAGTCGTATTAATTAAATTCAAATATCTTGAAAGATCACAAGAAATTCACACTTAAAAATTTATATCAACTCTAAATAAATAAGAAAATATCGTAAATGCCAATATGGTTTCCGGTTTCAATATAATAAATTAAAATTCCCATTTTCATTTTATCTAAAGCTCATACCGATACCGAAAGAATGTAAGTAGAATCGATCGTGGCCTCTGAGAGTGCCACCCACCAATCACATAATCGTGGCCTGTGAAAGCACCACCCACCAATTACATAATCGTGGCCTGAGGCCACCGTGGTCTGTGCAAGCACCACGATAATAAGCGCGTCTGCCTATTTATAAGGGCTGATAACCCTAGCATATGATCATAGCTCCACCAATAATATGGGCAGATAACCCGAGCATGCTCATATATCAAAATGCATCTCATCATACTACATGTCAATCATGTATGGTGGAGCTTAGAATAATTATATTTTTCCAAAATTGATCTCATTTCTCATCAACCATTCCTTATTTAAAACGTTACAAAACCAACATCTATTATTTAAAAAATTCCTTTATTTACAGTTTTAAACATCCATTAAAATCAATTCATGTTTCAAATGAAAACCTATCTTTCATAAAGCCTTCATTAAAGATATTAAATATCAACTTAAAATCACTCCTTTAAAACATTAAATCCACTTCTTGCATACTTGACCATAATACTCAATTTTCCATTTCCAAAACCTTCTTTAAGTCATGAAAAATACTTAAACATTAGAATTTAAATTCAAGATTAAAACCACCACCCAGTTTCTTATTCTTAAATCTCATTTAAATCAAAATCAAGCTTAAAAATCAAAGAAATCAATATGTCCTTCATCTTGACATATTTCGGCCACTCCTCAAAATCAAGAGGGAAAAGGTTTCTTTTCCAAATTCATTTCATAAATCATAAGAAAATACATTCCAAAATTCATTTACAATCATAGGAAATTAAAAACAACAACCAAAAATCAATGCCCTTCCTTAGAGGAGGGTTCGACCATTTATGAAGGGAGAGGGAGGAGAAGTTCCTCTTCCTATTCAAGCATTTACATATAATTAAAAATCATAGAAAATCATATTAAAACATCCAAAACATCAATTCCCAACACAATTCACAAATTTATCAAAAATCATTCAAAACCTTAAAATTTACAACTTAAAGAAAATGAAAGAGAAATTGAAATAGTAATGCACTAA
>CANUEX010061768.1:0-11748 GCA_948099535.1 Jatropha multifida | reverse complement strand
TCCAGAACAACAAAGGGTCGGCGCGCATTGTTCACGGTAAGAACATTACCTGCCGCGCAGATCTCTTCTCTGGCCTGCACGAAACCGGCGAACTGTTGATTAAAAGTCGCGGTAACGCGCGGTGTAGCGACGGTACCCGTTACCCGATGCCGGACATTTCCTGTAAAGCAGGCAGCAACGACGTAGCCGAGTGCAGCGCACGTTTTGACGCCAAAACCACCGTTCCGGTGACGTTCAGAAAAACAGGTGACTGAGTTTATGCTGGTTAATCTTTGCGACTACAAACAGAGCGTGACGCTGATTGCCAACAGCGGCGTGCAGTTTCTTGATTTTGGCGTGACGCCGCAGGATTCGGCCAACAGCGGCCGATTTGTACGTAAAACGGCCAATGGCCCACTGCTGCGGCTCGATTTTGATGTAGTGAATGAGCGCTATACCCTGCCGAACCGCGATGGCGGTCAGCCGGAAGTGGTCAAGCCGGAAAGTACCCACGCGTTGCAGTATTCGCTGTCGATCCTTGATGGCGTCTGGCTGCCGGTGCCTTTTTTGCGCTTTAACCCGCCGCGTACTTTTGTTGAAGGGCCGGATAACTGGGCGCGGGTGCAGATCCGTAAATTGAGCGAACCGGACAGCGCAGGCAACACGCACCGTATCGCGCTGGCGCTCGACAGCCAGATCAACGACAACTCTCCGGCTTCTCTGGCGCCGCAGGAGAACGATATCCTTAACGGCACGCGCTTTGCGCTGGCCTGGCATGATGATGAAGTCGCCGATTTCCTCGATCAAACCTGGGTTGACGGCTGGCTGCGGGAAGCCTTCTTACATTACATTTCGCAGCATGAAAGCCGCAGCGAGCGTGAGATCACGCAGGCGCTGCGCGGTTTTGAATACCAGGCGCACTGGCTGAACCTGATGACCCTGCTCGGCTCACAATTGCAGGTCCCGGAAGTCAAAATTGTCACCCACACGCTGAGCACTCCGGCGATTCCGGTTGATCTGATCCTCGATGTCGGTAACACCCACACTTGCGGCGTGATCATTGAAGATCATGGCGATGCCAATGATGGTTTGCGCCAGACGGCAGAGTTGCAGGTGCGATCGCTCAGCGAGCCGCAATTCCTTAACGAACCGTTATTTACCAGCCGCCTGGAGTTTTCGGAAGCGCGTTTTGGTAAGCAGCACTTCTCGGTGGAGAGTGGGCGCGAAGATGCATTCATCTGGCCGTCGATTGTGCGTGTCGGTGATGAAGCGCGCAAACTGGCGATGCAGCGCGTCGGGACTGAAGGCAACAGCGGGATCTCCAGCCCGCGACGTTATCTGTGGGATGAAACCCCGGTGTTGCAGGACTGGCGTTTTAGCCAGATGAACAGCAAAACGCAGCGCGAACCGCTGGCCACCGCTTTCCCGCTGATGAACCTGATGAATGATGAGGGCCAGCCGCTCTACAGCCTGCCGCTGGATGAGCGTTTGCCGGTCTTTTCGCCGCAGTACAGCCGCAGCACCCTGATGACCCATATGCTGTGCGAATTGCTGTCGCAGGCGCTGGGGCAAATCAACAGCGTGGCAACGCGTTTACGCCTCGGCTTCCCGGCTTCTCCGCGCCAGTTGCGCACCATTATTTTGACTTTGCCTTCCGCGATGCCGAAGCAGGAGCGTGAAATCTTCCGCCGCCGCATGTTTGAAGCGATCGCGCTGGTGTGGAAAGCAATGGGCTGGCATCCGCAGGATGAAGATTTTGCCGACCGCAAGCAGCAGGAAAAAAGCGTGGTGCCGGTGCCGCATATTCAGATGGAGTGGGATGAAGCGAGCTGCGGACAACTGGTATGGCTGTATAACGAAGCGATCTCCCGTTTTGCCGGGCAGACGGAAACCTTCTTTGCCTCCCTCGCCCGCCCGGATCGCGCCGAAGCGCCCGGCGCGGTGAAAGGCCGTTCGCTGCGCGTTGCCTCTGTTGATATTGGCGGCGGTACCACCGATATGGCGATCACCCATTATCAGCTTGATGATGGCACCGGCAGCAACGTCAAAATCACCCCGCAGTTGCTGTTTCGTGAAGGCTTTAAAGTGGCGGGTGATGACATTCTGCTGGATGTCATCCAGCGCTGCGTGCTGCCTGCACTGCAAACGCAGATGCAAAAAGCGGGCATCAGCGATGCGGCGGCGATTATGGCGACGCTGTTTGGCGACTCCGGGCGTATTGATACGCAGGCGGTTTTGCGCCAGCAGACCACGCTGCAACTGTTTATGCCGATCGGTCACGCAATCCTTGCCGCCTGGGAAGAGAGCGATATCAACGATCCGCTGGCCGGATTGCATGCGACCTTCGGTGAATTGCTCAAGCAGCAGCCGACGCGCAATGTGATGAATTATCTGCGCCAGGCAATCGATCATGCGTTGCCGTCCGGCTCGGCGGAGTTCGACGTGCTTTCCGTACCGTTGCAGGTCAATTTCCGCGAATTGCAGGATGCTATGCTGAACGGGCAATTTACGCTTACCGCCCCGCTGCATGCGGTGTGCGAAGCCATTTCCCACTACAGTTGCGACGTGCTGCTGATCACCGGCCGTCCTGGCTGCCTGCCGGGCGTGCAGGCGCTGATCCGCCATTTGCAGCCAGTGCCGGTTAACCGCATGATCTGGCTGGATAAATATCGCGTGCATGAGTGGTATCCCTTCAGCCAGCAGGGCAAAATCGGTAACCCGAAATCAACAGCGGCGGTCGGTGCGATGCTGTGCAGCCTGGCGCTGGATCTGCGTCTGCCGCGCTTTAACTTTAAGGCGGCTGACATTGGCGCTTATTCCACCGTACGTTACCTCGGTGTACTGGATAACGTGGTGAACACGTTACGCGACGAAAACATCTGGTATCACGATATCGATCTCGATAAACCGGGCGCCAAGCTGGATGCGAAGCTGCACTTCCCGCTGCGCGGCAATGTGACGCTGGGTTTCCGTCAGTTAGCTAACGCCCGCTGGCCCGCCACGCCGCTCTATACGCTGAGCATTAACTCGCAGGATCTGGCGAAAACCATCGCCGGCGATGGCGTGTTAAACGTGCGTCTGGCCTTTAGCGGCGGCAACAAACATCACGGCCCGGAATCCTTCACGCTGAGTGAAGCCTGGTTGCAGGACGGAACGCCGGTGCCTGCCGACGCGTTAACTTTTAAATTGAATACGCTGGCCGACCGCCGCCATAGCGGTAGTCACTACTGGATCGACAGCGGGAGTGTGTATCTGAAATGAGTGCGAGCGTAAACACCACCCAGGCGTTGAGCGCATGGATTAACGAGAACCGGACACTTTCACCGCTACTGGATGATGATGCCGACGCGCTGCTGGCGCGCCTGAATGCGGTCGCAGCCGGAGAAACCGCGCTGCGCGACGCCGTTAACGCGCCCTGCACCATCGGTCTGTATGGTCATTCGCAGGCGGCAAAAGCTCATCTGCTCGGCGCGCTGTGCGGCAGCGGCAACGGGCGGCTGGATGTGCGTCCGGGCGATAAAACGCTGGATTACTTTACCCATATCAATCCGGGTCACGCGCTGACCAGCATGGCGCTGCGTTTCAGCCCGGATCACTCGCCGATGGACGACAGTTTTCCACTCTGCTTGCGCATTATCAGCGAAGCTGAACTAGTGCAGTTGTTTATTGCCCATACTCAGCAGCAGCCGGAATTACGCGCGGCAGACAAAGCGGTGATCGAAAGCCGGGTCGCGAAATGGCGCACCCTGCGCCAGCCGAATCCGGTACCGGGGATCACCGCCGAAGAGATTGGCGGCATTGCCCGTTTCTGGCGCTCGGTAGTGCCTTCATCGCAGCAGCAAATGGACGATGCTTTGTGGTATCAGTTCGCCAGCCTGCTGCCGCAACTGGATCTCAGCGCGCGTGCCAGCGCCTGGTCGTTATTATGGGGCGAGCAACACGAACTGACGCAGCAGTGGCTGGCGCTGGCGCACACCCTGCACCAGACCGGCAATGCCAGCGAACTGGCTGCGCCGTTAAGCGTTCTGGTCGATAGCTTCGCCCTGCCGACAGACGGATTTTTAACGCCAGCGGAACCCGGCAGCGAAGAGATTCATGATGAAGTGGTGGTGCATCCATGGGCCAACGAGCAACGGCTCAATGCGGTCAGTATTCCGCTGGCGACGCTGGCGCTGATCACCCGCGAACTGGTGCTGCCGGTGGAAAACAGCGTGCTGCCGTCAGTGGATATTCTCGATATCCCGGTGCCCGGCCCGCAGGACGGGCAACCGCTGTGGCGCAGCAAATGCCGCTGGCTGCTGGAGAGCTATCGCCAGCGCTTACAGCCGGACGTGCTGATGATCTGTAACGCCACGCTGGAGCGTTCGACCACCGCCGCCACTGCCCGCGCCCTGCTCAACTGGGTAAAAGAGACACAATCGGGCCAGGAAGCGGCGCTGCCGGGTCTGGTCTGGGCAATTACGCCACAAGATGCGCGTTTTACGCTGGCGCAGAACCTGGATGAAGCGGTCCAGCAGTTGATCGGCAAACCGGGACAACACTGGGGCACGTTGCAGGCGCTGGATGCCAGTAGTCTGCAACGCCTGCTGGCATGGTTAGCGCAGGCCACCGCGCCGGATCTGCGTCAACAGCGTTTAAAAGCGCTGGCAGAGCGCCATCAACATGCGCTGCGCGAACTGCTGCAAACATGGCTTGTCAGCCCGGAGAAGGACGCGGCCACTCAGCGCACCCGCGCTGAAGCTGTCGTGCGCGAATTGCAGGGGCAGGCTTCCCGTCACGGTGAATTGCTGGAAGGTTTGCAGCCGGATATGCAGCAGTTCGACACGCTGTGGAAAGTCCAACAGCCGCGCGAAGAGAAAGTCAGCGGTTTGTTTAATGATGCAATCGATCTGTTTGCCGAATCACCGGACAACACGGAACAGCAACCGCAAAGTAAAGATGTCGGTCAGCAGGCACATGCGCTGTGGGTTAACCATGTCCGCCAGTGGAGCCGCAACGACGACAACGCCGTGCGCCTTGGGCTCAGCCCGACAGCCCTGCGCCAGATGGCGGAAATTGTAATTGTCAGCAGCTACCGCCTGAATCTGCCGGAACAGCTGCAAGCCATCATGCAGCGTGATACTGCCTGCGCCGCACAGCTGCATGCTGCGATTGGCAACTTTGTCGCCTGGCTCGGTTATGCATCGGTGGCGGAAGCCGAGCGTCCGGCCAGCCGCGTGCAGAAAGATCGTGCCATTTTCGCCACCGGTTCGGCGGAGGCGAGCAATACGCGCCTGACACGACTGAGCGAGCAACCGGTTCACGCCGCCACCCGTTATGTTTACGACTGGCTGGTTGCGCTCTATCACCGGGCAACGGAAAACATTGGCTACCGCCACCCGCTGGATGTCACTCCGGCGGCGCGCAAGAAGCTGAAATCTTTACTGCCATAAGCTAAAACGGATGCAGCATAAACAGAAACCCGGCCGGTTTTGCGCGCCGGGTTTTTTTATTCGTGTTCAGTAATAAAGCGATTTAGCGTCTGCGCCAGCGCGGCGGGCTGCTCCCACGACATCGAATGCCCCGCATCGGCAATCACCTGTACCGGGATCCCCTGTTTCCGTACCGCCTCTTCGTCTTTATCCGGCAGTGAAAGCGCGCCAAAGATCAGCGTTTTTGGCCGCGGGAAATCGACAAACAGCGTCATCCATGTTGGCTCAATACCGTCGACCAGGCTTTTCGCCCCGCGCCAGACCGCCCACGGCGCATTACTTTGCAGGCATCCGGCCCACGCGGTTTTCTCCTGCGCCAGCATTGCCGCGTAACCGCTGGTGACAAACCCCGCTTCATCCTGGCTGGCAATCTCACGGCTGAACATACCGCCGCCGGGATAGAAATTGGGTTCCGATACCGCCAGCCCGTTCACGCGCGCGGCCATCTGCGCTGCCACCTCAATGGCAATGCTGCCGCCCATGCTGTGGCCGTAGAGCCAGAAAGCCTGCAAATCAAGCTTATTCAGCAGCTCCACCACCACTTTCGCCTGATCGCTGGTGCGATAGGAGAAACTCGCTGGACGTTCGCTGTAACCGCTGCCGGGTAAATCGATAAGGATGGCGCGCCTGCCGCCAAATGCGGGATCGGCGACCACGCGCGGGTATTCAAACGATGATGCGCAGCCCAGCCCGTGGATAAACACCAGCGGATCGCCGTGCCCCGGCAGATCGTGCCAACGCACCTGCCCCTGAGCATAACGTGAATAGAATGTGTTCATGAGGTTTCCCTTTCATTGGATTACTGTGATTATATACAGCATTTCGATAAAAAGGAGAGATCGCGATCAAAAGAGTGAAAACAGTAACGCGACCGGAAAGCTGATGGGCCAGGTCGCACCGATGAGTATCGCGCTGAGGAGCCGGACTTTGCGGTTGTCGCGGGCCAGAAAGTACGTTGCCACGCCGGACAGTACCGCCATCACAGCGTAGAAGATCAGCATTTTTGTGTAGAGTTCCAACGTATGCCTCCTGTCCTTAGGTAAACATTCAGCTAACATGTTGCCCTAATTTTCAATAAGGTATCGCTTTATCTGTCACGCTTTAAGATCAGAAAATCGAGAACAACAACGCCACGGGAAAACTCATGGGCCAGGTGGAGCCGACCAGAAAGGCGCTCAGCAAGCGAATACGTTTACGGTCATGTGAAAGGAACCAGGTAATCAGTGCGCAAATCAGCGCCATCACTGCGTAGAAAACCAACATTTTTTGATATAACGACATAACAAACATTAACCAGTAAGTAACAAAACGTGCGCAATATGCTCTAATTATTGATATTTATCAAGTTTAATTACGTTTGTAACAATCCTGGCCATCAGTAATTTTGATTTAACTTACTGAAGAATGTAAAAAAGCCGGGATTTTACCCGGCCTGTCACTTTTACGGCTGCTGGCGCTCGCGCCAGGCTTTCACCTGCTCTTTACTGACATCATCAGGATAACAAAGTGGCGAATAGCCTCCCTGTTTGCTCCAGGCGCTGCGCCTGCCGCACGCACTGCCGTTGCGCGCCTGATTGTACGGGCAGGCGCAGGGTCCGGGATATTGCGCAATGGATTCCGCAATGATCGCTTTTTTAACCTGCGCATCGGACAGCGCCTGCGTTCTGGCAACCCCTTCTGTTGCGCCCAGTAATGAGATCGCAACAACCATCCCCCACATCATCGAACGAATTCGCATTTTTGTTATCCTGGAAAAGGTAGGAATATGCAGATTATTATTCTCACCACCTGTGAATATTGATTAAACACAAATTACTCTGACCCTTTTCTTTTTTATAGTGAGATTTAACTTAAGTCTGAATTTAAGGTCGGTAGCATTAACGTAAGCATCGGGAAATTTGTCGGCGCACAATCTTCTCTGATATTGTTTCTCTGCAAGGAATACTTCGGATCAAACAAGGTAAGGTTATGCAGAAATATGACGACCTGTGGCAAGCCATAGAAGTTCGGGTGCGTGAAAACAATGACATAACGCACATCGATATGACCACTGACACACCGCGCGGACAGGCAGCTCGCCAGCGCATCGCGCAGATTTTTATCCTTGAATACCTGCTTGCGCGCCACCGCGAGAAGTACGCCAGCAGTTTTGTTCCGTTGGCAGGCGAAGAAGCGCTTTATCATTTGATTTTTAAACGCACTGGCTGGAAACCCTTTGAAGTAAAACAGTTATCCTTTATTGATACGCTGTTTGTACTGGCAGAATTATTCCGTGATGAAAACTTGCCAGCGGAAGTTCGCGCTGTTATTCGTTCTCAGGGTGTAAAAGAAGAGTCCTACCCGACCTATGATTTTTCAGAGAAAGATTGGGCACCGCGCGAGAATGAAGCGTTTTTAAAACGATAAGCAGACAAATTAATTAAATAATTAAATAAAAAAGGGCTCACTCCGGAGCCCTTTTTTTAATTTAATGATACTGAGGCGATTTCACTGCTGGAAAGATTTTCCACGCGCGCAAAATAAAACTCTTCGCCTTCGCAGTAGTAGGTTTCGATGGGTAACAAACCGGTTTGTGCCCCACCACTACCGCTGCCAGTAGCCCATGAGACGGCGGTTTCGCTATCATCGACCGTCAAAAGCTCAGACGCGCCCCCGGGTACGAGCACGACCACGATTTTACTCATTATGGGTTTTCCCCTGCCTGTTTTTTATAAAAAAGCCAGTCATTATCTTCTGTCGCAATGACTGTCTGTTGTCGAACCGATGACACTCATATGACGGGCAGAGGAAATGCTGGTGCGCGGTATTATTTGATTGAGATATTTCGCCACTCCGCTGATGGCTGAATATTATTAAATCAGTTTTTTATGAATAACAACACAGATAATTTACCTATGAGATTTGCCTCATGATTCATAAGGTTTTTTAAAAGCCTTCCATGGCTTTATTTAGCGATTAATGTTTGATCATTACGTGACGAACAACCGTGTAATCTTCCAGCCCATACAGCGACATATCTTTGCCATAACCAGAGAGTTTCTGCCCGCCGTGCGGCATTTCGCTGACCAGCATAAAGTGGGTGTTCACCCAGGTGCAGCCATATTGCAGACGCGCGCTTAAGCGGTGCGCCCGCCCGACATCACGCGTCCAGACTGATGATGCCAGACCGTACTGTGAGTCATTCGCCCAGCCCAGCACCTGCTCTTCATCATCAAACACCGTTACGCTGACCACCGGGCCAAACACTTCACGCTGCACAATGGCATCTTCCTGTTTCGCCCCGGCCAGCAAGGTTGGCTGATAGTAATAGCCTGCGCCCTCGCCCTTTTTCCCGCCGGTGACCACGCTGATGTGGCTCAGCGCTTTTGCCTCTTCAACCGCTTTACTGACACGCGCCAGATGAGCGGCAGAACTCAGCGGCCCCAGTTCGGTACTTTCCTCTTCCGGCGCTCCCATTTTCAGGCTGGCGACGGCGGCACCCAGTTTTTCTACCAGCGCATCGTAGATCCCTTTTTGCGCGTAAATCCGGCATGCCGCGGTGCAATCTTGCCCGGCGTTATAAAAACCAAAGGTGCGCACACCTTCTACCACAGCGTCGAGATCGGCATCATCAAACACAATCACCGGCGCTTTGCCGCCCAGTTCCATGTGGGTACGCTTAATTGACGATGCGGTATGACCAATAATGTGTTCGCCGGTGGCGATCGAACCGGTGAGCGACACCATACGCACTTTTTCGTGGCCGGTTAACGGATCGCCAACCGTCTGACCACGGCCAAACAGCACATTCAGCACGCCAGCCGGGAAGATATCTTTCGCCAGTTCGGCCAGTTTCAGCGCCGTCAGCGGGGTAATTTCCGACGGTTTGATCACCACGCAGTTACCCGCCGCCAGCGCCGGGCCCAGTTTCCATGCCGCCATCATCAACGGGTAGTTCCACGGTGCAATGGAAGCCACCACACCCAGCGGATCGCGGCGGATCATCGACGTATGCCCTTCCAGATACTCCCCGGCCGCCAGCCCGTTCAGGCAGCGCGCCGCTCCGGCGAAGAAACGGAATACATCTACCACCGCCGGAATTTCATCATTCAGCACGCAGTGGTAGGGTTTGCCGCAGTTGAGGGATTCCAGCTGCGCGAAGGTTTCGGCGTTGTCTTCAATCACCTGCGCCAGTTGCAGCAGGCATTCGGCCCGCGCTTTCGGCGTGGTTTGCCCCCAACTGGCAAAAGCCCGATCGGCGGCCTGCACCGCCGCATCGACCTGCGCGGCGGAAGCTTCGGCGATCTCCAGCAACACCTCGCCGGTGGCCGGATTGTAAACAGCCTGTTTCTCGCCTTCGCCGTTAACCAGTTCTCCATTGATAAACAAGTGATGTTGCATAGTTCTGTCCTTCAGCTTGGTGTGTTATTTGCCGGTTCCGGCAACGGTGTCGGTATCACGTGTCAGCCACCAGGCACCGAGAATAGGTAGCATCGTCACCAGCATCACCAGCAGCGCCACCACATTGGTCACCGGCACATCGCGCGGGCGCCCTAACTGGTTCAGCAGCCACAGCGGCAGAGTGCGCTCATGGCCTGCGGTAAAGGTGGTGACGATGATTTCGTCAAACGACAGCGCAAACGCCAGCATCCCCCCGGCCAGCAGCGCCGAACCGAGATTCGGCAGCACCACATAGCGAAAGGTCTGCCAGCTGTTGGCGCCCAGATCCATTGAAGCTTCCACCAGGCTCCACGAGGTGCGCCGGAAACGGGCGATGACGTTGTTAAACACCACTACCACGCAGAACGTCGCGTGCCCGACGACAATGGTGAAAAAACCCGGCTCCAGATTGACCGCTTTGAAGGCGGTCAGCAGAGCCAGCCCGGTAATGATCCCTGGCAACGCGATCGGCAACAGCAGCAACAGCGAGATTGCACTCTTGCCAAAAAACTCGCTACGCCATAAGGCCATTGCAGCAAGTGTGCCAAGAATCAAAGCGATAGCCGTTGCCAGCGCCGCTATCCGGAGTGACAGTGTCACTGCATCAAGAATATCCCCGCGTGCTGCCGCAACGCTGAACCAGCGCAGCGTAAAGCCCTGCGGCGGAAAACTGAACGCCGCGTCCTCGGTATTGAAAGCATAGATGGCAATGATCAATAGCGGGAAATGGAGAAAGATAACGCCGCCCCAGGCAGCGACTTTGAGAAAAAACGGTGCGCGGTCAGAGTGCATCGAATGCTCCCAGACGTTTCACGAACGCCAGATAAAGGGCAATCAACACGATGGGCACCAGCGTAAAGGCGGCAGCCATCGGCATATTGCCAATCGCGCCCTGCTGCGCATAGACCATGTTGCCAATGAAGTAACCCGGCGGCCCCACCAGTTGCGGCACGATAAAATCGCCCAGCGTCAGCGAGAAAGTGAAAATCGACCCGGCCGCCACACCCGGAATTGCCAGCGGCAACACCACATAGCGGAAGGTCTGGCGCGGATGCGCGCCCAAATCGGCGGATGCCTGCAACAGCGAGGGCGGCAGCCGTTCCAGCGCCGCCTGAATCGGTAAAATCATAAACGGCAGCCAGATATAGACGAACACCAGAAAGCGCCCCAGCCCGGACGTGGAGAGCGTATTGCCGCCGACGGCGGGCAGCGTCAGAAAGGCGGTTAACAGCGGCTCCAGCCCCAGATGGCTTAAAAACCACTGTGCCACGCCATCTTTTGCCAGCAACAGCGTCCACGCATAGGCTTTGACGATATAACTGGCCCACATCGGCAACATCACGGCGATATAGAAAAATGCCTTCCATTTTCCCCGCGCATAACGCGCCATATACCACGCCATCGGGAATGCGAGGATGGCGCTCGCCACGGTGACGGTAATCGCCATCATCAGCGTGCGCACGATGATGTCGTAATTCGCCGGGTTGAACAGCGCTTGCAGGTTGGCGAGCGTTAAATCCGGCGTCACCGACATGGTGAAGTCATCGAAGGTGTAAAAGCCCTGCCACAGCAGTGTTAGCAGCGAACCCAAATAGACAATGCCGAACCACATCAGTGGCCCCAGTAACAAGAGCAGCAGCCCAAGCAGCGGTTTGCGCCATAACACCCCGCTCAGGCTGGCACGCCGCCGGGCGGTTAACGGAATACTCATGGCCATTTCACCCCGCTCCCTGCAACGGCACCATCGCGTCCCGCGACCATGAAATCTGTACCTGTTGCCCCGGCGTCAGTGTCTCGGTCAGCAACACGCCGGAGAGATTCGCCTGGCTGACCATCACTTTCTCCCCCTGCGCCAGCAGCAGTTCAAAACGCGTCGCCG
>CANUEX010061765.1:0-18287 GCA_948099535.1 Jatropha multifida | reverse complement strand
GCTTCTTCAACCGATTGAAAATCGGACTTCGGATTCGGGTTCAGCGCGCGAAATGCAGCATTCTGCGTTTTTAGAGGTCTCGCCGGACCGCCGCCGGCCGGTTGCCGGACCACCGCCTGCGCCGCCGTGCATGGTGGCCAGAAAATTGGACTTGCCCAGAATTGGGTGATCTTTACATCAAAATGTTCGAAATTCTGTGAGGATTCAGAATCGGTGATCAATTTGTGCCGCTTGTGCCTTATTTGGCCGGAAAAGGCCCCGACAGTGACTGCACCACCGTCTTTCATGGTGGTTTCGTTCTCCTTGCTCCATCGCCGGAATTAATGGAGGGAAAACGTTCACGTGGTCAAGGGGAGTCGATTGATGACCACCTCATGGCCTGGAGTCGCCGGAAACGGCTCAGATCGCCGGAAAACTCCTTCGCCATCACTGCATTCCAGTCGCGATCTCCACCAGTTCAGGCACCGATTACACAAACCAAAGCCATCATCTTCCTCCTCTCGTCAAGCACTTTAAGTTTGGGTGCTCGATCGCCGGATTCCATGGCCAGTTGGCCGGAGACGCGAAGGGGAATGGGGAGGGGAGTCTGCTGCGCGCGCGAGAGAGAGGGAACGGGGAAGGAGAGAGGGAGGAGAGAGAAAAAAAAGAGTTTTTTTTTTTTAATTTTATTTTATTTATTAATTTATTTTATTATTATTTTATTATTATTATTATTATTATTATTATTATTATTTATTTTAATTAAATGGTTTCGGTTCAATTTGAACTGATTTGATCTAACCCAACGATTTAGCCTATTTTCATTTGATTTAAGGATTTTTTTTTTTGAGTTAGACTATTTAAATTCGGTTTTCGATTCGGTTCGCGGCATAAAATATTATTTTTGGCCAATTCTCATTGATGAAAATTTATAATTAAATTTTAAATAAAAATTCTTTTGAAAATAAATTAACGGGTTATTTCAACATCATACTAAATTATTACCTTAGTGAAAATTTTTTTCATTAATAACCATCGAAGCTTCGAGTCTTTTCTAGCTGAACTATCCTCGTCAGTTTATATAATTCTGAATATTATCTCATGTAAAATGCGACAATAATGTGTAAAATAAATAAATTAATAAAAAAGAGAGTGGAGCTGGGGCGCAGCAATATTTGAAAAGTGAGTCAAAAAGAGGGGTAGACCCTTCCCTGTTCTAAAGTCTTGTTTAAGATAAACCAAATAGTCCCTGGCCACCACCAGGCACCAGCTAGCTTCTTCTAGTGATGAGACTAATAGTTCCTTTGTATTCTATTCTAGACGTGAATCACGTGGATTATATGATGGAAGATGGATCACCGCCTAACCCAAAATAAAGAAAATATTTTTTTTTTCACCAAAGACCATATTTGAAAATAATTTTTAATATTTTGATCAATCAAATAATTAAATTTTATTTTTCATAATGTTTGAAAAATATTAAAAAATTTGCATGACTTATTCTCAAAGATTTCAAAAATTGGCTTTTTTTTTAATTAGAATTTTATTAATAAACCTAAAAAAAAACTTAAGAAACTAGAGTCCAACTCACCTCTATCAATCCTTTACACTTGACCTAGAATCCAACATATCAAGTGAAAAAATCTGTCAAGTAAATTGAATTTATTCTACAGCTAAATTTTTTTCAACATCTATTTTGTTTCAAATTGAATTTATTATATAATTAACCATTTAAGTTTTCTCAAATTTTTAAAATTTTAAAATTGAATTTCCAACCATCAAGTCAAAATTTTAACCAAAATCCAAATTTGCCCTGTATTACGATTGGTTCTTTGAATGTAACGTGATTAATTTTAAATTTTAAAATCAACTAATGATCATGCATGTTTATAATTAGAATTATTTGAATCGGATTCAACACACCCTTCGCACGATAATATATTTTGGTATTTAGATCTTAATATATTGATACATAATTTTTAAAAATTAATATTTCTTATATTTAAAAGTTAATATAATTTTTTCCCTGAATTTATTTTATTCAGTAGCATCAAAAAGGTGAAATCCAATAACTTGGTTTGATCTCTTTAATTTCGATAAAAAACATATAAAAGAGGCTGGACATATAATTTTGGCCATGATACTAAGTACTAAGATTGTGGAGGAAGAGTGAAAAGGGCTGGACAGGTTGGTCCCATCTTGATGTTGACATTGTCCAAAATCATCGAACATGTAAAAAGGCGTAAAAAGGCAGCTGCTGTGTTTAGTGCTTGGAAATTAACACGACTAAAACGTGATTCAATTCACCATTTGCTTTTTTCACTCCCTATCTAGTAAGTAGCTAGGGTTTAGTAATTTTCGGTTTGTAATCAAGAATTTAATCAAATCGGTCGGATTAAAACAGTTGTTTCAAAATTCGATTACCCAAATTTGTAGAAAAAGCACACTCAAATTAACACATGATTTATAGTTTCTACAGATGCATCAATCTCCATTATTTTCCGTCCAAGGCATCAAGAAGTTGGTAAAAAAGAAACACACTTCCGAAATTCAGAATCAGAATTAGTTGATGGACCAACTGCAACATCCTCTAATTTAGAATTAAGACTACTTTTTACTTTCGAATAAAAAAAGAAATGTTGAAAAAATATAATTAATTAAACTATTTAGTTGTTTTAAAATTATTATAATGATTACTTATGAATTATAGCTCAATTAGCAATGCAGGCCGAGCATATAGAAAGAGCTTTCGAATTGAATCCCCACTAAACGCATTTGCAAGGAAGGACGAAGAGGTTTAACAGCGATTAAGCATTAAGTCGAATTAGGCTTCAAACACCCAAAAAAAAATATTATAATCGTTAATTAAGATATGCCAATTCACCGTCAAAATACCTTAATCAATAAATAATAACCCTATTTCACACATTCTAATTTAATAAAATATTTGAGGAATACAGAGATTATTGATTAATTAAAGTTGGCAGTTTGAAAAAGATCAAGACATGATAATAAAAAATATATATAGCATCAAGACATAATTTGTTTGGCTTAGATGTCCATTGATCTTGAAACTTAATAAAATACTAAATTAAATGACCAACTGCTTTGAGTGTTGCCTTAAACAAAAGATGCCTTTCAGACATTTAATTATCATGTTTACAAACATGTGTACATCTAATCCTTTCAACATTATTTTTATTTCTTCCGTGTTGTACAAGCTCACCACCTTCACAACTATAAATATTGGGATATCTTAAACAAATAAATGGAGATCACAGCAAGTGTGATTGATTTAAATTGCGATTAACATATCTCCGCCTAAGCGTTAGTAATTTTATTTCCATAAACCTAAAAAAAAAAAGATCTTCAGCCGAACTTTATCTATAAAGCCAGAGATTCAAAGTTTATGGCATTGTTACGAGAATTTCACTTAAATATCATGTAAATATGGACATCATCTATTTATCCTCTATGCATAGACATAATAAAATTTGACTAAATACATTTATCTTTAATTATTAGTTTTTCGGATTGACCCGTTGAATCAGACCGGATTTACTATCTATGGAAATAATCCAATCCAGTTTTGTCAAAGTTCAAACGCAGTTCTTTGAATATTCACTTTGATGACCCACAAATCAAGTATACCTTTAGAATTTGTACATGAAAAATGTGATGTGATTTCAAAAAAGCACTAATTGTACGTTTTTCTTGGTGTAGAACTGTATATGGATCTTTCTCTTGGTTTAGAAATATGAATTTTGACCGAGAGATATATACTTTGAAATGATTATGCAAAATTTGGTATAATTATATTAAAAAAATTACAAATATATCCTTAAATCATTTATTTAGTCTACCAAACATGAAATAATCCTATCTGCATAAGTGAAAAAAATAAATAAATCTAATATACCAATTGGCTAAGTACATTCACTTCTCGTTTTATTAATAATTTTTAAAAATAAGATTATATGTAAAATTGGATTTAGAGTGTGAAATAAGTTAATTTCTTAGAACACTAATAGCTTAACTAGAGGTCAAGGTTATCTTTAAGAAAATAGTTGCATTATTTATTTACGAGTCAATCAAGTAGAAAAATAAATATAATAAATAATTATCAATTAGTTCAAATCTGATTAATCTTTCGATGTTTTACCGAAGATATATGAAGAAATAATTTTCGAGTTCGAATTATTTTCATAATGAAAGTTACCATTAAATTTGTGAACATTATTTAAAGGTAAAAGCGATCAACATTGTGTAATTAGTATTAATTATTTCAATTTATTAAGATTCGCATAAATAAAAAAATAAAAAAATAATCCAATTCAAATTTGTGAAAGTTGAAACATGTTTCTTTGAAGATCCACTTTGATGACGGACAGCTCGAGTATACCTTTAGAATTTATAAATGAAAAAAGCACTAATTGTTGGTTTTTCTTTGTGTAGGACTATGGATCTTTCCCTATGCCCATTTGATAATTCATTGTCAGCCTAACTACAATCCTGTCCCCATGTTTTTCCTCAAAGTTGTCCTTGGAAATTGATTGTTAAGCAATACCTATCCACAAATATTTAATACTAGTATTGTGTATACATACACATAAGTTCACATTTAGAGGAATAAATAAAATTTGTTTAGTATGTATTTTTATTTTTATTTATTAGTATGAAAATGATAAACTTCAACCCATTTCTAATCAAGTTAATTTGAAGCAAATTAAATAAAAAAAACAAGTAAAGAGCAAATTTGATAATTTAAGCAGGGCAAACCTAGAAAATTTAGTAAAGGAAATTGCTTGCCAAGACTAACCAAACTAATAATAGTAAGTACTTTTTTTAAAAAATATTTCGATTTTATCTTTTTTTCTCGGTGTATGGTCAGAGATATCTTCGTTTCAATAAAAAAATTTTATTCTCATTGGTTTAGTCGATGAGCAGGACATGAATCTGATTTAAATAAAATTTTTCTAAAAAAAATTCTATTTTAGTTACGTTTTTCAAAGAACTCGACTCTTCTAATTAGATTTGTGGGAAAATATAACTTACAAGCCTCCCTATTTTAAATATAACTTAGAACCTTGACTTTTCTATATTGCCATTCTTTGTTCGTTGATTGTTACAAATCTCTAAATTGGAAGATTATATCATTCAGAGAATCTCCTTCCAAATCACAACAAATTTGAAAGAATTTGATATTGCTTTGCAATTAACAAACTCTTGGTGGACCCTAATCGAGCAACTCATACCATCAACAATCTCAAGGTTCGCCAAATAAGTTTCTTCGCTTTCCAAAATTATATCACTCACCGCACTTAATTGGATCCAGGACGAAAGCTTGATTATGGAAAATTCAATATAAGAAAAAATTAAAAATATAGGTTAAATTTAAAAAAAATAAAATAAAAATGCAGGTTTTTTTTAATAATAACATATCTAAAATTAAAGATGATAATGAATCTAAGTCCAACAGATTCAAATCTCTCTGGTCTTCTGACCCTAGTTTTAGTGCTCTCCTTTTCTCTCTAATCTTCTAACCTTAGTTTTAACTTAGGAGGGTTGCCGTTGTTTATTAGCAATAGCCCAACCTCTTGCTTTTTACTCTCTCAGTTGATTTCTTTTTATTTCATAAACTTAGATCTATTTTTTCTATAACAGATCTGTCTGTTTAATTTTTTTTATTATTGTTGGTTTGTCTCTAAATTAAAATTCTTTTATCCCTTTTTTGTGCGGGTAGTCCATTTTTTGAGAAGATTTATTACTAAATAAAAGTATAATATTTGATTTGAGATTTTAAATCTTGATTTGTAGATGTGAATCTTCGGCCACAATACGATCAATAATTTAAACAGTTAAAAATTTTATCACCTTTATTAAAAAAAATTAAATACCTAATTAACTAATTAATTTTTAGTAGAAGGGTAGGTTGCTAAGTGATGTGCTGCACGCTATCACCTACTACAAAAACAGTGGGTATGCCTTTTGATTTTATCTATTGACAGCTCTTATAGCACTTTAATGACACCCTTCAAATTCAAAGAAACCCTCTCCTGGTTTCAAAGGGAATATAAAATTTAATATTCCTTCTTTCCCAAAATACAAATTACTTTTTGGTAATATGTTATCTTAAAATATAAGTCGGTTTAAAGATTTTAAGAAGTAATAAATGATATTTTTGGAATGTTACCTTAATTTAAATACAATAACTAATTTCACAAGTTATTTTAAATTTTGAGGTAAAAGATAATTTGGTCAAATTACTGTAATTTAAGAGAATTAATTACTTCTCTAATTTTTATGAAAAAACTACAAACGATTTATATTTTGAGTTGGATGAATTATTTTATAAATATTCATATATTTAAATTCTATGGACTGGGGCGAAACTAGGAGTCATTTCTCATGGTTTATGTAACGGATTTAACAAATAAAAAATAGTAATTGCAATTTTCAATGGGGAGTGACACTTTGAATTTCAAACTATGTACTTTATGAAAATTATTAAACTATTAATATAAATCACATTTAATTGATGTTTTCTTGATATATTTGTAAGTATAACATTAGGTAGTTTAATTATAATTTAAATTAGAATTCTAATTCTCTCATGTTGTTCTCTTCTTGATCTTGAACTTTTTTTCAAAATAATAATAATAATAATAATTAATGGGAGTTTGTTAAATAAATTGATGGCACCATTTGATCATTATACTATTAACTTCAATGAACTTCTTCATATTTTTAATTATCAAATCTTTATATTTTGAAAAATATTGCTATTGTTTACCGAGAAAGAAATATAATTTATGATGTCTTTTATCTGGAAGGTCGGAAGCTTGAAATATGTAATTTCTTACGTGAATACCATCTCAATTCAAATGCAGAGATACAGATTTTTTTTTTTTTTAAGAAAGCGATATGTCCTTCATTATTAGATGAGGAAGAACCACAGCTTGCAATACCACACAGAATAGAAAAGGAAAGAATGAAAAACAAAAGAGAACGGTGTAGTTTTATTTATCGACCCACATCTGTCATCACTAATTTCCAAGAAGATTTCGATCTCATCTCTAAGAATCATTAATATAATAATTAAAGAGGGGTGCGAAAGAAATGCTATTAATTTCGATCTTGTTTAAAGATAAAATAAACTATTGTCTCTGATCCAAAATATAAATAATTTATATTTTTATATGACACTCTGCTAAAGAGAGAGTTTATAAAATTTAAGTATTTGATCTACCTTTTTTTTTAAGAATTTTTTTTAGCATTTCTTTTTTTTATCCACTTTTCTCTCCCATAATTTATTTTTTAATAATAAATTGCCTTTCATATTTATGAGTTTTTAAGGTTTTAGGACATTAAAGAACTTTCTTTTAGTGAGATTAAATTAAAATATAGGAGTTTTATATATATCAAGTTTAAAAGCTATTTGTTTTTCTTCATTGAGTGTCAGTTAAAATTTATTCAGTGTGTGCTTATATTTCTTTCACTTCCACATTTAATTGTCAGAACTTCAAAAATTCAAGTAGAAAGGTAAAAATAATGATTTTAAAATACTCATATATTATATTGTGAAAGAAAATATTTCTTGCATTAAATTATATGAAGTTGAGGTTTTTTTATATAACTGAGAAATTCTTGCTGAATATACATAATTGGTTTGTCATAATTTATCAATTGCTGAATGAATCACTTTGTTAGACGGCATTTGGTGCTATATAATTCAGATGGTGAACAATAACATGTCTAAGAGTTGTTTCTATGCACAAAGTGAAAACAATTTTTTTTATCTTTATTATTCTCATCCACTGTTTCTTTGATCAATTATTATACTTAACAAAAAGTGTTTCATAACTTGATCTTAATAAGTTTTTTTACGCAAATTTTAATGCCAAGACAAATTATCATATTACAAAGTTTATTTTTATTTCTTTGTTTCCTTTAATGGACGTATTTAAATTTTATTTTTATTGTTTTGTGTTTTAAAATTTCAAACAATGCAATAGTAATATGATATAACCTCTATAAGGTCAACTCAAAATTTTTCAATACACAATAGAGATATTTTTTACCTTAATCCAGTACATAATTTCTGTATTATTTTTCACACATGGAAAATTATCGCACCCGAAACACGGATCAATGACAAATAACTTATATTTTAGGACAAAATACGATTTATATTTTGACACAAAGAGAATCTCAAAGTTGACTACTCTTAATGTGGATGAATATATTATGTACATATTTTCTTTTTATTTTTTTTATCACACCAAACTCTTAAAGAGTTGTGACAACTATTTTGAATCCCGATAAATAAATAAATGAATTGATTGATAAATTAAGAGTATTATATATATCCTAGAAAAATTTAAAACTATATACTTTATTATTAGGAGAGCGATGCATATTATTCCAAATAGCTGAACTAGCTACCGTATAAACTTGTGCACATTCAGACCATTTTTCCCACCAAAAAAGAAAAACAATGATCGACCACATAATTTAACTCTCCAGTTTAAAAAAATCTACATTTTCTTTTCATTCCAAACACTAAAATATGAATTTTTAAATAAATTCCGTAAAATTTTGCAGAATTCATTTGTTCCAAACAAGGGTAAAAAAATTAAATTTAGTGGCTCATTAGATGTTATAAGATTTATTTTCACATCATAGGTTCCAGTTCACATATAACTACTGGCCTATGATTTCAAGGAACTCATCAAACATGTGGGAAACTATACTCTTGTTTTCCAAAAAATTGATATTTTTATTTGAATTTTTGAGTTTGGACCGAACTTAAAAGGCTAAAATGCAGTCCAAGGGATTAGTTAGGTTTTCTATTTTATAAAATATATATATACACATTACAACAGAAATGCTGCATTAAACATGCAGAGAGAAAAAAGGATTCTGCTTACTTTGATTTATTTTTTAAAATAAAAATTTAAAATGTAGGATATTCAAAAACATAACTTTGAAGTTTGAACTCACATCCTTCAAAAAAAACATTTTGAATTTACAAGTTTAAGCTAAATTAGAATGATAATGACACCATTCACTCTCATTTATTAAATATAATTCAATTTCAATCTATGAGTCGTGGTTTAATTGACAATATAAATTACGTTTATAGAAAGAGAAAGAGTAATAAGGAGTCAAAAATATTAACTGTGACGCCCATTCACTTTTTTTTTTTTTTTATAAAAGAGAGAGAAAAAGAGAAAAGAAAAGAAGGAAGAAACAGCCCTCAATTTCAAATCAAAGGGCATGATTCTTTTTTGTCAAGCAAATCAAAAATGTCTCCTTCTTTATGGGTTTTGTTGATATTTTTCAAAGACCATCACTGTTACATTATTCAAACAAGAATATAGGAAGAAAGGTCATCATTAGCCAATTGTATTCTTCAAACTTGGAATATGAACACGAGTAGAATTGAAAATGGAGGATTTAAAGTTACCTGAGAAATTTCAGAAAACCTTGACCATGAAGATTTCAGGGAAAAGATTCTAAATTGTTGTCCTTTTCAAGTTTGCTATCCATCAAAGACTTAAAAGTAAATTTCCAAAAATATTATTTGCTTTTGCTTGTTGAGTCAATAAGTTACCTCATTACGACCAATTATGAATCTGTCCATTGGATGTTTGGGGTCCAAATAAGAAGCTAAATCCTTTTGCGGTAGGTTTGTATTGGTTGGTCGAAATCTTAGATTGCGACTCTGATTTTGATTTAATGCCTTTCCTTTCCTTTTATAGAGTTCTTTTTTAAGGTAAAATTAAAAAACCACAAAAAAAAGGGAAAAAAAAAAAGTATTAAGTACCAAAATAACAAAGTTTAGCAATGCTACTGAAGGACAAGACTACATTTATTTTATGTGAATATGCCTTTCCCAATTACATTTATTTTAAATATATTATTATTATTAAATTTATAATTATTTTTAGCTAAGATATAATTATGAGCATCAAAATTATTTCAAAATTCTATATCATTATTTCAAAATTATTTATTCAGAAAAATTTGGAAAAAAAACTTAAAAAAAAGAGATAATCAACCTTTTATAGTAAGTTTACTGGTCACAAGTCATTAAATTGCAAATTTTGTATTCACAGAGAAACGAGTGTTTCTGTATAATAAAAAAAGCCGTTGCAGAAATTTTTTCTATCATCTTATTTAAAAAAATGAACAATTTTTAATAAAAGATTAATTTCTTTTGCTAGATCATCATCTCCAAAAGAAATTTGTCAATATATTTATATTTTATAGTTCTTATTTCTGTAGAAATATCATTATATACTCAAATTATATTTTTTTTAATGAATTGCTAAAGTTTCTTAAAAAAAAATGCTCCTAATTGAATCTATTTGATAGTGATGTGGCATAATAAAAAGCAGTTTGCTTCATTTTTCTCTTAACGAATGCATTTGATAGTCATATGACATATAAAAACACCTAAAATAGTTAATTATTCAGTCACCGTTTGTTTTAGTTTTAGTTGTTTGTTTTTAGTTTTTTATTTATTAAAAATATGAAGTAGTTTTTAATTTTTATTATATATTTTTTGAAAACTATTTTTTTAAATTTATTTTTCTTTTTTTATTTATAATGTGCAAAATTCTTTCAATTATTAAATATTGATTATTAAAATTTAAAAGTTACAGTAACCGATAAAAGTATAATATTCAAATATTATAATATGTAAATAATACTAAAATGACATTAAATTTATATAGATAAAGAAAATAATAGTAAATATAAAAATAATACTAAATAGAGAAGAGACAGAAAAAAAATTGAGAATTTGAATAGAGATAAATATATATATATATATATTTGTATTTGTGTATTTTGTATTAGTGGTTTAATAAAATTTAATTTTTGTTTTAACAACAGTTTTCCTAAAAGAGAAAAAAAAAAAAAAGCAAGTTCCAATAATTAGTGTAAAATTTCTTCATGCGTAAAATCTAATTTTCAGACACAAGTATGCTTATTTTTTGACTGTCTAATTTTATAAAAGAGTTGGATGTCGTAAACCCCTTCTGCAAAACTTAAACTATTCCTTCCAAGACTACTTTCTTTTTCTTTTTTTTTTTTTTTTTATCAGCAAAATAATTTAATTTTATTAAAAATTCAGGAAAAACTTATCAAACTCCATCAATAATCCCAATTCAATAGCTCTTCAATACACCAAACCTATCTAGCGATTGACTGTTCCTTGCAACACGAACATGCGTTTCATAATGTTTTAACTATAAACACCTTTCGCCGTAGGTATCTTTAAAAACAAGGTTGAATATCCTTTACAAGTGCATAAAAAAACTATGACAGCTATAAATCTTTAGTCTAAATATATTCCGGTTCCTAATGATGCATTTTTTGCGTCGTTGTTCTTTCACTTCATGTTTCTGTGTTATTGGGCTTCAAATATACTTAATTTACGCCCACCAGCATTACCCATTATCAAACCTTGCCTAAGAACACACGGTCTTTACTCTCAGAATCATGCACAGCAAATGGTGACAGACCATTCTAGCATTTAGCAGTTTTTAGCAAATATACATCCAGAAATTATTCAGTCCATATCAAATGACAATGCAAGCCAACACTGGCTCGACTATTACAACCAAACTAACTCATTTCATATATATCACAAGTCCTCAGTTCACATTGAAACAACCGGGTAAAATACTTGGGCCTTCCAACCAAGGTGACATTCAATGCCAGCACTCAACGGCATATGCCTGGAGAAATTTTTTAAAATCTTTTAGCATATTTATATAAAAAATGTCGAATTATTATTTAGTCTTATAATTCAGTAAAATTTATAAACCATACTGACCAATTATTTATGCAGATAAATAGCGACCCATCCATGAGCTGAAACGAGACCATGCTAGCTGAGCAGCAGCTTCATTGTCATCGGGCATTCCCATGTCCTTCCTCCTCTTAATACCTTCTTCAGATCTGTTCATGAAAGCATGTGCACTGCCCGGATAAATGTGTACCTCATAAGGAATTCCAGATGCTTTCAGCTTTTCCTCCAAAGCCTTGGCAGCCTGAAAAATTAAAATTCAGTTACAGCATTAGTAAATTTATTATTTCTTTCTTCATGGCAATAACCAGTATAGATGTATGCACACTACTTATATGTCTAACTTATCAATATTAGACATATATAAACCAGTATAGATATATGCAATGGGTATACACATACCTTTGCTGTCTCCCAGGCAAGACAAGGATGAAAGACTTCAACGAAAGAAGAAAAAGAAAAAGGACAGGGATGCAAGGCAACTTTGTTTAGAGCCAGTTTGGTAATGCAACTAGTCTTAAATGCGTTGGTTTGGAGCAAGGCATGCTAATGCAGAGATCCAACTGAACTCAGTGAACAAAGTGAAAAACTGGAAGAGACATGATGCAGCTGAACCAACCAGAAGAGGACTCATATCAGTTTACATTCAATTTTATGGTGGTTCATAATTAAGAGGGGTCTGCATGCAAGCTTTCACTACTAAAAGGTTTCGGTTTTAGTCTATTTCCTTATAATTGAGCCTGAAGAATGAATATCAGAAGCAAAAATTCATTCAAGAAGCAATGTCCACATTCATGCACTAAAGTTTACACCATTACTATAATACCTAGATCCTGAAGCTCTCATTTTCTAAAGTACTTTAAGCTGAAAAATAATGTATTCCAAAAGGAAATAAAATATATTGCAGTATTCCAACCAGTAAAGGTTAAAAATTAATGAACAAAGGAAAAGATGCCATACCGTAACATCTGAAAAACCAACAAAATTATCAAGCTCTCCAAAATGAGCTTGAATAGGTGCCTTAGCCTGGGCCGGGTCTGCAAGCTCTGATGAAGGAACACCATAAAATGCAACAACGGCATCAACCTCAGGGACCAAAACAGAACTTGCGATGGAAAGAGCACCTCCCATGCAAAACCCAGTTACTCCTACCTGTTGGAGTTAATCAAAAGATTACTTAGCAAAAAAATCCAATAACT
Source organism: Jatropha multifida (assembly GCA_948099535.1). Lineage (NCBI taxonomy): Eukaryota > Viridiplantae > Streptophyta > Magnoliopsida > Malpighiales > Euphorbiaceae > Jatropha > Jatropha multifida. The sequence continues at coordinate 5,288 of CANUEX010061765.1, read as the reverse complement.
CACTAGACCAATTAACATTATAAAAGTTCAGCATTGTAAAGTAGAAAGATTCAAGAAAAGAATCACAAATATTGACATCGGATTTTTAAGGAATCATCAACTTGAAGAAACACAATCTCATTGCTACAAGATATTGGAGAAAACAAAATTATAGTTCAAAAAGACAATGCTACTAGCTCATTCCCTATTCCCCTCCTACTACGGAAATGAGCCTCCTTTTCTAATCCTCTAACGACCTATAAAATATCTAAACACTAAAAGATGTCCTAGCAATTCTAAGCTTGGAGCCAACCAATCATGAAGTGTTCTTCAAGGTATACCTTAATAATTAAAGATTTAAGCCTGCAATATCCAGTCACATATATTATCAATAAGAAGATAAACTAGCATGTTTCCATCTTCAGTCATAATAGCATTTCACAATTCACTTCAACAGTAAGACAACCCATTTACACAAACACGTAAATGGGGGCATCTGGGATCTATGGACAATTAAGTGTTGCATGAAGTTCAAGATTGCTCCCATAAATTTGAATGTCACGCTAGTGTTCAAACTTAAAATTAATAAATTAAAGATTATGTCCGCTAAATGTTTTTAAAAACCACTACATGGAATTATATGTTGGGCATAGCATAGGAATAGGACAAAACAGAACAGTAGGTACTAATGAGCATGATCAGGCAATTGACATAAAAGCATTCCAGCATCCATGCTTCTAACAGCAAGAACCAGATGTGCCGAACCTTCTTTGAACCGTTAGCCTTGAGCCAGTTAACTGAAGCACGTATATCCTTAATAGCACCTTGCCAGTCAAGACCTTCCATCAAATGTTGCGCTTCAGCAACATCCAAGCCTACCTTTCCCCGGTACAAACTGAAACATAAGAGTTAAAAATATTTGACGTTAAGATGCGACAAACATATCTCGAAAACAATATGTTGTCATTGAAGTAAGATACAAAATAACTGATTCTCAACCGCTTACTCAGGGATAAGCGCCTTATATCCAGCCTCCAATTGGGAGATTTTTACAGCATGGTTCTTGATCTCATAATCAACACCCCACCATTCTTGAAGCACTACAATCCCAGGTGCATCTTCTTTGCCCACCACATATGCATCAAATGTCTAATAAAAAAGATTCAAGAAAACGAAAAGAAAGTAGCACACCATCAATAATTTAGTTCCAACCAGTATTCAACCAGGATTGAGTTATTTTTGTGTGTGCTTTTGTATATGCCATCAGAAACCCAAACTGCCGCTAATGTATACAGTGTAATTACAAAATCCCATAATTTATTGTCTTTTAATATTTTCATTGTATGGCTAATGCAAGGTCAAGTGGTTACCCACAAACAGTCAATTTATTAATTGCACAAAACTAGAATGATCCAAAAGATTTCTCCTTGAAAATCACTAAAACTACACAATCAATCGCCTTCAAAACAAAGGGATAAAAAAAAATAGAATTCTGCACTTTTAATCAGCATCCAAAAATTTGAAGAAAACCCAATTTCCACGTTGATTGAAAACACAAACCTTTTAACAAAAACCTCCCAAAACAAACAACCCCTTCCGCAAAAATCACTAACAAAAAATAAAAGACAAGAAAAATAACATACAGAATATAAAAACTTACGGTATCTTCTCTCTGGATTTGGATTTTCTTGAAAGGAGCAGAAGCGGAGTCAGCCATTGCACGAACTTGAAAGCGGGAAGCGGAGAGAGAAGGATAGAATATCCGTAGAAGAGAAGATGCGGTAGAGGGTTTAAGAAGAGTTGTCGAGGTGAAAATTCTGGAAGCCGACGATGGGGACAGTATAGCTGCTCGCATTTCTTTTGCTGCTATATCACTCTACATAGACGTGTGTATTTATAGTGAAAAAATAGAAAAATGAAAATTAACTCTTTGTTTTTTCCTCTTTTTGCCTGGACACGATTGGAGGTCTGGACGCCCGACGTCGGACTCGCTGTTAATTTATGAACTTATAAAATAGAACCCTTATTAGTTTACAAATGCCTAAATAAATTAAAAAAACCCTCAAAATTAATTTTCCTTTAATTTTAACATATTCTTTTAACTTTATTAATTTTATTATGAGCTTAATTTTTAACAATTACGGCCTCCATCCCTAAAACGATTAGAAGCTCGTTAACATGATTTTTAGTGTTAATCTCTTTGAATTTGAGATGGGTTGAATTGTGTTATTAGCTCGTTTTTGGGTATATACAGCGGAGTCTAAATAGTTTGTATCACATAAGTATTCATAATCCTGATTTATTTTCTAATTAGAGTTATTTTATGGATCTATTTATTTTATTTAATATATTTTATTATTGTATGTTAATAGTCATCCCGGTAAAAAGTGTTGGTCATTTATATTCAACAAATGTTTAAATTTGAATTGACGGAGGACTAAAATTTGAGTTGTTTAAGCTTAAATTATTGGACTGCTTAAATTTGAATTTGTTGAGGACCACTTATATATAAATTAATAGATTGTTCATTGACTGCTTACATTCAAATTGAAAAATTATTTATGTCCAAATTAATAGACTATTTATGGATTGCTTAAGTCCAAACTGAAGAACTGTATATGTCTAAACTATGGACGAAAAAAAACTGGACCGCCGGGAAGTTGTTCGATTTAGGACGGAGAAATGAAAAATTGCATATGTTTGAACGGATGGATTGTCTGTAGACCGCTTAAGTCCGAAATAGAGAACTTTATATATCTGAACGGATGGATTGTTTATGAACTGTATAGGTTCGAAATTTATTAACCTCCATTTTATGGTGCTACTTACGCTTTTATCATGATATAGAGAATAAAAGTACAAATACATGTTTGCTTATTAAATAATGTAGTTATATAATTCAAATAAATAAATATTCTATTAATAATATTATCTCATATTAAGAGAAATTAAACAATACTAAAATTAAATTACAAGTTAGAGAATAATCAATGCGAATATAACATGACTTATATACGAGGAATATGTAAATATATAATTAAAGAAAACTTATCTTTTTTATTTTTATTTTTTTCAAAGAAGGTTGATTGATATAATGGATACATCATTTATTAAACTTTATTCTTCAAATGCCACATAAAGCCTTAAAAAATGCATTTATTAGTTAGAGAAGGTATAACAACTAAGCCACAATTTGCAAGCTACATCAAAGCAAAACCAAGAAAGTCCCACCGCCTGAGGTGCTACTCTTTCTACATTTTTCAGATAGTTACTCAAGACTTACCTCAGCTAACCTCAGTACCCTAGAAACCTCCTTCCCATCTCCTCTCTTCCTCTTTCAAATCCCTAAAAAGCATAGCCATTAATATAATTTTCTTTTTTTCGCTCAAATCAAATTTCAACAATAACATCCCAACTCTTTTCTTTACTTCTAAGCCAACTTCGAGTTTTTTTTTTTAAAAAAAAAAAAAAGACCATCACCAACACTAATTGTTGCTCATTATTGTCTTTTGTTCTTTTAATGCCCCTCTGAAGGTGTAAGAGGTTGGAGCCACAGTAAGAGTTAGATATATATAAGTGTTATTATATTTGTTCATGGCTAATTATAAGGGTGACTCATCTGCCAATCTTAATGATTAACAAATTAACAAATTAGATCAGAACTGGAAAGAACAGTATGAAATTACACAAATAATAGAGCTAAGTGCCTATAGAATTAAAAATGTAAATGGCAAAGAGCTGCCACGAACATGGAACACACAGAACCTGCAAAAATATTATGTATGATGAATTAGAGGAAAAGCAGATTTTTTTTTTATGTAAGTGTTAGAATCTTAGGAAAACGGATGTAAATAGGGTTTGGGAGAGCTATGGGAGTAGAATGATCCTAACAAATAGGTTTTTTTCTATCTTTTTCGAAGAAAAAAAAAATTAATTACGTTATCTATAAAATAAAAGAGTAAAATGGCTGAATTGATCTAAAAATCTGAATAAAATAAATATCACGAGCCTAGACAAGCTCAGGATAAAAAAGAGTTGGAGAATTCAAAATCTAAAAAGGCCAAATAAAGTTCTATTTAAAATGTACATACATACAAAACAGTTAAAGGAAAAATTACAATATCAAGTCTGCTCGTTTGAATGAGTAGATCCTCCTTGCTCATCAAGATGCAAAGCAGAGCTTGCAGTTATATTCTCATTTGGATCAATGAGGGGAATGTCACTGATAAAATCAAAATTGTCATTCAAATATCGAGCTAGTAGTGCAACGGTAATTCGCTCTTGAAAATTATTAACTGTGTCCACAATCTTGTTCAGAGTGTCATATGTTTCCTTCTATTCTCAGCAGGGATGACATACTTAGTTCGAAGTTTTTCCATATCTTCAGGACCAAACAAAGAACATAGCTGTGCTACTCTATTCTCTTTCTTTGCAATCAATTTCTTCCTTTTTGCAGTTTCTTTAGTTTTTTTATGAAGGATGAGATCGACTGTTTACGCGACAAGTCTCATTTCTCCCAATCGTAATGCCAATAGCTCAAGCTCTTCCAGAAGCTTCTGTAGCAGCTTCCATAGGGGCCAGAATATGGCTTAATGGGAAATCGTCTTTTTGGTGGTTTTAGAGCTTGAAGAAGAAGAGTTAGAAGGTTCTATGGCAATGTCTTTGCCTCTCCCCTTGTTGGAGGGGGGAGTGGCCATAGGATAATAGAAACAAGAAATGAAAACAAAAAAATTAAATTTTTGTGTGGAAATTTGTAATTACCTCTTTTGTAGGAAAATTCGCAGAGAAAAGTAGTAAGAAAAATCCAAAATTGGTGGGATTTGAAGTTTTGATTTATAGACGCCTAAGAATGGAAGAAGATGGAACAAAGTTTGAAACACCAGCAAGCTGAAGGGTTGCTCCTTAGTAAAGTGTTCAAAAGACACGTCGTTTCAAGAGGTGTCGATAAGTTCAAAAGTCACATCCATTCAAGAGAAGACACAAATTAATAATGAACTGACACTTAGAGCTTATGTAGAAGTTTAAATAAATAGCTTATTAGTTTATAAAAAAGCGAATCTGAGCATGCAAAGGGTGAGAGTCAGGACAAGCGAAAGCTGAACATAAATGATTTGGCACGCTTTTTGGGATGACTTTTGATAACAAAGAATTTATTCAGAGTTTATTCGTGTCACGACCCAAAACCGTGGGCCGGATCGGCACTAGGACCTAGGTAAGCTTAAGGCACCCGAGGCTCGTAGTAAGCCTAAACTATCACAACTCATCCCTATTATCATTTGACTATCGGAATAGTAAGCCCATATTATGAC
>CANUEX010061747.1:0-54410 GCA_948099535.1 Jatropha multifida | reverse complement strand
AATAAATTATAGTATGTATTTTGATAGTAATTAATATAAGGATGAATATTTGGTAGAATTAATTAAATACATGTGGTGAGTTGAATAAATAAATTAATTGCTAGTAAAAAGTAAGGTTAGTGAATTATTAGAAGTTTAGTCAGAAAAGTAAAATAAGGTTTATTAGAATAATATTCTTAATTAAGGGAGTTAGAAACTAATAATATTTCCTTAATATATGTGTTTCTTAGATCGACCAAGTTCTTCCACCGCTCCTCCGAATCAGAACCCAGGACAAACCTGAGTAGTATTCTGCAGTCACTGTGAGTAATAATAAATGGTGCACACCATCCTGCATACATGCATTCTATATGCATATCATATATTCTTCATATTATTTAAATAATTGTGAATCATTTCTTATTGCTATACTAATATTCCCCATTCTTCGAATATAATATATCAGTTTCATAATCACAATATTTGATATATAATATCTCAGTTCTCTAAATTATATAATTTTCGCCCTTGATTACATTCATATATTGCATTTATTATATTGAATATTTTTGTGCATAAGTGTGATGTGAAATAATGTGCTTTTGTATCTGGATGGAAATTGGGACGACGTGTGTCACTATGGGTCAGTGGGCCTAGTATGGGGGATCGGCTCCCTATTATATACATATATTATTATTATGGAATTGGCCTGGGGCCAATAGGTGGATTTGTGACATCACTGACTAATTTCCACATGTTGTGAGTATTTGAATATGACTTGTTTGAAAATGCTATTGTATGTCACGTGCTTGTGAAGTATGCCATTTATTATATTGCGAAAGCATACTGCTTGAATGTGTGGGTTTGCATTATTTATTATTATTCACTGAGTTTAGTGAAACTCACCCCCCTTCCATAAATATTTTTCAGGGAATAGAAGTACTGTTAGTCCATAAGACTCTGCTTCCGTCTTCGCAGAGGATTAATCATGTTAGTACAAACTCTCTGTGAATATTTAGAATACTCCGCATATTTTATTTTACTCCGCAGTTAGGATGCTTAAATAAATATTGGTTTGTAATAGAATTATCATGTGATTATAAATAAATTGTGGAGTATAAATGACTATTTGGGAGACTGTATAATAGGAACAGTTTGAACATATTATGACAAATAAATATTTGTATGGGAAAATATTTTTATTATATGGATATAGGCCCGAGCTGCGATTAGTACTTAATACTAATGCGGGGTCAGAATTATTAACTCTGATTGTCTTATAAAAAAAAAATGTCATAATATGGGCTTGCTATTCCGATAGTCAAATGATAATAGAGATGAATTGTGATAGTTTAAGCTTACTACGGGCCTCGGATGCCTTAAGCTTACCTAGGTCCTAGTGCCAGTCCGGCCCACGGTTTTGGGTCGTGACAACTTGTCACATTTAGAATATCACACTTCTTAAAAAAATTATTAAATTTATCTAAATTACAATAAATTATTAGATAAATTGACTATATTACCTTTTATTTAATATTAATTCTCTAAAAAAACTATTAAATTCAAGTAATAATTATTGATCATATACAAAGAGTAAACATAGAAAAAAAATATTTATTACTCATTAAAATTACAAATGTGATGAGTATCTTGAAACTATCTATTTTCTCAAATGCGACAAATATTATGAAATAAAGATAATATCTTTTAGTACTTATTTAATTTAGTTGCTATGTCGCGGACAGGGATTAGCCGATAAATATTGATGTATCAATTTTGATAGTTGCTGCTATTTAAATGTAAATGAACTTTAAAAATATAATTATTTTTTATATATTATGCATAATATATATATATATATATATATATATAAATTGAATATATTATTTATATATATAATTTGAATATATTATTTTTATTCTAATGTATTATATAAATAAAAATAATAATTAAATAAAAGGAAAACTAGGTCCTGCAATTTTGAAGGCATTTTGAGAAACTTCAAGGATGAGGTTGAGTTTTATTTATTTCAATCCATTAGGATTATCAGTTCAAACGAAGCAGAATTACATGATTTTATCAAGACAGCTGAGTTGTTTGGCAATTTCATTTAAAATATCATCATTTAATTGTTGGAATCTGATTCAAGAGGAATAAATGCTAATATGATTACTTTAGCAGAATAAAAAATGTCAGATTTAACCTTTTGACCTAATTTAATTTTTAAATTTATATAAAATGATTAAAAATATCTGATTTTACTTTTTAGACCAATTTAACCCTGAACTCATATAAAATAATTGAAAAAAATCATATTTAATAACTTGAGTCAATTTAATTTCTAATTCTTTATTATACTAATAACGTGAAAAATCATATTTTAAATTTTGAGTCAATTTAATTTTTAGATTCTTCGTTGTACTTACAATATGAAAATCATTATATAGACATTTATTAAAATTGTAGTTGGGATCGAACTGAATAATTATTAAAAAATTAATTAATTATAAAATATAAAAAATGATATATGAAGTATATTGTATCTCTCTTTACTTTGATCGATGATTTTCAGTTTATAAATATGTATTAGTTTAAACATTTTAAAAGTAATCTCTATTAATGGCTTATCGTTGATGAAATCTATGTATTTTTCATATTGAATAAATTAAAGTTATAATGCTTATTTATAAATTTATTATATTATAAGAAATGATGTTTTTATGAATGTTAAAGTTATATTCATAATTGTTGAAAAAGTTTGATCTGAGAATTCTTAGTGTATGACAAAAGAGATAAAAAAATCAATCATATTAAATTAAATCAATTATTAATTTATAAAAATAAAATACGTTAAGGAGTTAAATTGGTTTAAAAAGTAAAATCGGGTATTTTTAATCATTTTATATAAATTTAAAAGCTAAATTGATTCAAAATGTTAAATTTGACATTTTTTATCCTATTAAATAAATTTGGAGACCATATCAACATTTTTTCCAATTTAAAAAGTAGGATTTAATGGATAACATGTAATGGAAAAAGTGATAGCAACAGTGGATATATTCAATAAAAGAGGTCTCATGTAGTTGTTGTTATTGTTTTAAGAAGAGGATGGAGATCAGATAACTAGTTAGGAAACCTTAAAGAATCAATTTTATGTAAACGAAAGCTGCGGTTGCAACGTTATTAGGATACGAATTGGGTCCTTCTATACACTAACGCAATTATTAATCGTCATCTAAAAAACATTGTCACAGTTTATTGTTACTAGGAACAAAATACACAGTGACGTCACTCATAAAATCTGAAGTTGTCTGCCACAAAGTCTGCTTCTAGGTTGAGGGTTGGTCTCCCACCAGAAAAGAGGCTGCTTAGCAAACTACAGCAAACAAAACATTTATATATCATTGTAATATTTAATATTAGTCTTTGAAAGAAAGATCTATTGTAGAGATAAAAAGAATATTACCACAACACCCAAACTTTCAAGTCCATCATCAGGGAAAGTATCCCTGACAACCACAATATCCAGCCACTGAATATCAATCTTATTCTTAAAACCATCATCAAGCACTTCTCACGTAAGCTTATTCTTTGCAAAATTACATTTTCCCATCATATCTCGACTTATATTAATTTTTTTTGAAAGAAGCCAATCAATATTTTTAAATTTTTAAAAAATAGTATGAGATTTAGCTACAAATTATGACTTGAGTACAAACCTTCAAATTTCCAATTTTGACAAGTAAAGTAGGAAAATTAAAGGCCTTGAGCTTATCAGTAGTAATAGAAATACTATGGCATGCAGGTGATTTTGTGATTTTACTTCTTATTATTTTCTTGAGAAAGCTTCATTATCACATAATAGCGACAGAAGCTGATTCTGCTGCTTACAAATCAAATAAGTGGATGTCTCAGCCTGCAAATTAAATATAGATTTGGGTATAAAAAGGTTTAAATATGTCATTAAAATTTGAGAGGACTATGTTTTTCTCAACTCTTGCGCACACAAATATCAATATTTGAGAAAATTTGGACATTAGCTTGGTTTTACAAATATTATGCAAATCTAATTTTCTGCTTTTCTTAAAACCATCTCGAAAAGCAAGAAAATTCGATAATAAAAATTTTATTGTGTAAAATAAATGTTAATCGTTACTGCAACAATAATACGCACAAATCAATAGATAAGATAATATAGACAAGTACCGGTGCCATGAAGGCCACAGCAAATGGACTGAGGAAGCTGAATAGAGTGACCATAGATAATCTTGTCTATTTTCTTGGAAATCAAAAAGCTGAATAGAGTGACCATAAAAATAAAGTGACTAATTTTCTGACTATATTATTCAAATGGCTCAATATTTTTAGAGATAAATTTCTCAAATAACACTATATAACCTATTTATTGCTTATTTAGGAGCCAAAAAAGGATCGGTGACGTACCACTGTAAGCAACATGATGAATTACCTGTAATAGTGAGTCTTTGGGGATCCAGTCGAAGATTTGTCCAAGTTCATATTTTAACTTTTTATCTACACAAACGTATGGCAAACTGTTAACAACATGAAGGCATGCATGTATACACCTTCGCAACCATAATTGTAGAACGAAGGTATTGATAATAATTGTAATCAATAGATACTCAAACTAAAAGCTTCTCTTGTAAAAACAACAACTAAATGAAATTATAATTGTAGAACGATAGCACATCTGATAGTAATAGTAATAATTTATTTTACTATTCGTGTGATGGATATGATAAGCTCCAATAAGGTAATTCTATGGTAAAGAGCATACACATATATCATTGACACCCAGAAAAGAAAATAAAATTTGAATGAAAAACAATAATTAGTGTCTCCAATAAGGTAATTCTGTGGTAAAGAAAAAAATCATTTAGCCAATAATATTTATAAACACACGGTGAAACCTCATCATCTTATTCATAGTCCAACTCCAAGTCTAAGTCCAAGTCAATCCCCATTAAAAACTCCTGTAAAACATTAGGTCACTATAAAAAAGAAAAAAGAAAACTCAAGCTGTCAATGTTCGTTTTTCTTAGAATCCAATACTGTGGTAAAAGAAAACTCAAAACAGTTATGCACCTCAAAAAATAGCCTAATAGAAGAAAGCATAAGAAACAGAAAAAGAGAAAGTATTCAAATGTTAGTAGAGCATGAGCAACAAACCTGATTAGAGGAAACTTGTTTTCCTTTAAAAAGTAAATATATAGAAATTTAGTTAGTCTGTGAGGTAGCTGCAAGCAATGAAGTCCAAACTTATTATAGGTTTACATACTGAGAAATGTATAACTAACAAAAGGTATATTTGTCCAAAAACTTCATACTTAAAGGTATATTTTTAAAAATATCTTGCTTTATATAAGAATTCAATTTCCATCCTTATGGAAACTACTCTCTTATACATATGGTAACCTGTTCTTCTATTTTCGAACTCCATATAACAAAAATAGTTAGAGTTAATAATGTATCTGTCTTTTATATTTGAGAAACAAAAATCAAAAAACCAAAAGCAACAATGATACTGAACTGACCAGCTTCTGATTTCTTGCCTGTAGTATTTGCCTTATTATGGCATTGTAGAATCAAATTACCATTCAAAGAAGTCCTACAAGTACATGATTTTGCAGCAAAATCATTGCATAAATATGTCAGCTTCAGAATAACAAATGAATGAATACAGGATATAGATGTTTTCATGTCTCGAATTTATTTTTTCCTCAAGGACAAATAAAGAAATAATTCTTTCAAAAGAATCGTGGTAAATATCATACCTTCAATTTCAAATGATTGTTTAATCAGAAAAAACAAATATTTTGTAAAGCTACAAAACTCTAACTAATAATTCCAAGCACCGTTTTCAATTCCCCAATTGGCAGCAATAACATTCTGAAGCAATAACTGCAAGTCTTTCAATCTGCAGAATTTATTATAACTAGATGAATCAAAGTTGATTGTAGAAAAGGCTAGGGAATTCTATATACTAAATAAATGAATAAATGGACAATCTACTTCACTTTACTCAGATCAGGATAAATTGCTATGGCATGTTTAAAATCTTGAATTGATTAATAGTTAATGTATGTTGGTCAATGATATGCCTGTCGGTTTCTACTAAATAACAAATATATTTCCTGTTTAAGATTGCCACAGAGGAAAAGGACTGACCTCGTCAGCTGTTGAAGATGTGAAAGTAATAATACTACATAACATCCCTGCTTTTGTTCAGGCATGCATACATGAAGCTTAGTCTCTTTTAGAGCTTAATCACTTGGTATTTATGACCTTGGACAAATACACATTCTCTAAACATGGAACGAAAAAAAAGGAATTAAAATGTTATTATGAAATTAAAAATGTCTTTCACAATGAAAGTGCCTCTTACTTGTATAGTAGCAAAATATGAAATCCAAATATGTAGTTGTAGAGATCTTTGTAATTAGAGTAAATATTGTCTTTAGGTTTATTCCTATTTAGATTACTTCCAAAATTGGAACAATTTTTTGTGTATATATAGAGTAGAATAGAGATTGTATAAAACAACAAAATATAGAGAAATAAAATACTCTCCTTTTAAAACTACATGGTATCAGAGCATTGCTGTGATTTTTCGGCATAGGTTTTTTCACGAATAGGTTTGAGTTTCAAGTAGGGCCACTTCAGAAGAAGGAGCAACGGCCGAGCAGCCTTCCCGTCCAATCCCGTCGCCGTCTGATCACATGCGTGTGCTCACGAGCTGCCAAAAGTTTTTGGCCTTTCTTCACGCGCAAGCGCGTGTGGCATTTTCTGATGACCTCCATCGATGATTCTTGTTCTGGTGGTCTCATTTCGGTGCTGCGATTCAAACCCACTGGTCACTCAGTCCCAGTTTTGACTGTGTTTATTCCTTTTTTTTTGTCCCACGTACTGCTGCCTGTGTATATGTGTTTTTTTTATTCCAGTTTTCAACTAGTTGTCAAATTTTTTAATCTAATAGTATAGTTGATAGGAAAAAGGTAGACGTAATTTTTCACTTGGAGAATCCTTCATTCCAGATTAGCGTAGTGCAATTAGATGGCATAAATTACTTGGCTTCATCTCGATCCTATTTGCTATTCATTGAGGCTAGAGGTTTGTAGGGGTATCTTAATGGTGGAGCACCAAAACCAGTTTCGACTGATCCGAGTTATAACAACTGGAAATTAGAGAACTCCCTTATTATGTCTTGGCTAATCAATTCTATGCAGCCAACCATTTTATGAGGATATTTACTTCTTGATATAGCCAAGAAGATATGGGATGTCACTTTACAGACTTATTCGCAAACTGAAAACTATGCTTAGAGATATAAATTGCATCAGAAAGTTCATGAAACCAAGCAGGGAGATTTGATTATCTCTCAGTATTTTGCTGAACTTAGTGGACTATGGCAGAAACTAGATTATTACCAAGACTTTCAAGCAAAATGTACTGATGATGCGACTCAAGTTCAGAAATTTATTGAAGTAGAATGTGTGTATGATTTTCTGGCTGGCCTAAATAACGAGTATGATCATATTTAAGTTCAAGTTCTTGGACGGGACCCTTTTCCATCCTTGAGCATATTCATTTGTACAGTAAGAGGAGACTAGGAAGAGTGCTTCGATTTACAGATCTACAATCGATAAAGCAGGGCTGATTGCTAATTTTGTATGAGAATAGATACAGGCTGTGAAGAGCGATTCTTCGGATAGAGATAAATTATTTTGTGACTATTGATGTAAGAATAGGCACACTAAGGAGTTCTGCTACAAATTAAATGAATGCCCAACTAAAGGGCGCAGAGGGAAGCAGGTCAATTCTTCTATACCACAGGCACACATATTTAATAGTGGAGCTTTATCTGACGAACCATCTACTAATGGTAGCTTTTCTGATAAAAAAATTCAATCCTTAAAATGATTGTTGTCACAACTTGATTCTTCCTTAACTAAGACTGTCCTTCTAATTTTGTTAATTCAAGTAATGCTTTTCTTACTTTCCTGTGAAAATTGCGAAACCCTCTTGGGTTATGGATTCAGGAGAAAATAAACATACAACAAGCTCTATAAAATATTTCCTCACATATTCTAAGTATCAAGGCATAGACAAAATTTGCATTGCAGAAGGCTCCTTAGTATTGATTGCTGGCATAGATCCTATTGACTGTACTTCCAATATTAAACTCTCCTCTGTTCTTCATGTTTCTAGATTCCCTATTAATCTATTATCTATTAGCTTAATCACAAAAGCGGTTAAATGCAAAGTAACTTTTTACCCTACTCATTGTATATTACAGGAATTGAACACGGGGAGAATGATTGACAGTGGTAGCTTGCGCGATAGACAGTATCTGTTGGATGATGTTTGTCATTTTTCAAATCTAGGTACTAATCAAGCTTTGTTAGGAGCTTCTAGAAATCCTTTTCATGAAGTTATTCAATGGCATAAAAGATTACAACATCCCTCTTTTTCAGTTTTAGAACGTTTATTTTCCACTTTGTTTACTAAGTGTGATTTTCATTCATTAGTATATGATGATTGTGAACTTGCAAAATACACTAGGCATTCTTATTTTCCAATTAATAATAAAGTTTGATTCCTTTTGCTACTATTCATTCTGATATATGAGGTCCTACTAAAACAATCTCTCTTTCTAGTTATAGATGGTTTGTGACCTTTATTGATTGTTGCATTAGATGGACTTAGGTTTATTTGATGGAAATAAAAAATGAGGTTTTTTCATGTTTGCAGAACTTCCATAAAATGATTTGTACTTAGTTTGATGCACATGTTAAAATCCTAAGAACTGATAACAGTACTAAATACATGAATACAGATTTTTGTGCCTATTTAGATTCTAATGGTATTATACATCAAACTAGTTGTGTCAATACTAGTGCCCAAAATGGGGTAGCTGAAAGGAAAAATAGGCATTTATTGAAAGTAGCTAGGTCACTGATGTTCACTATGAATCTTCCTAAACCATATTGAGGGGATACTATTTTGACTATTGTTACCTTATGAATCGTATGCCTCTTCGTACTTTAAATTTTAAAACTCCATTAGAGGTTCTTCAAGGAAGAAAACCCTTATATTGTATCTCCTAAAGTCTTTGGCTGTGTTTGTTTTGTTTATCAAAATGGTCTAAGGGAATTAGATCCTAGAGTCTTGAAATGTGTGTGTTTGTTACTCTACTACTCAAAAAGGATACAAGCATTATTATCCTTCTTCTAAGAAATACTTTATGAATATGGATGTTACCTTTCAAAAATTCGAGTCTTATTTTCCTTTCCAGTCATCTCTTCAGGGGGAGAAATATCATATGGAAGAGGTCTTGGATGACATCCCTCCCTAGGAGGACATTCCTGTAGACATAGATAATAAGAGAGAACAACCACCCAAACCTTTAGGAAGATTGGATAGACCCGATTTGAAAACCTACACACAACAGACTAATATAGATACAACCATGGATAATGAGACCTCTAATCAACGACCCTCTCCAATTTCAAGCCTTGAAAACACAGAAGAACAAAACCTGGTGAATCTTCTTTAATCCCTATTGATTCTAATCCTAATCTTGATTTTAGCCCTTCTAATAATGACCTTGATATTTCTATTGCTCTCAAAAAAGGAGTTAGAATGTGCATTAAACATCCTATCTCCCATTTTATCTCCTATAATGCTCTGTCCCCTTCCTATAGAGCATTTGTTTTGTCTGTGTCTTCTGTTTCTATGCCACAGGATTGGTAAGAGCCATTACAAGACTCAAAATGGAAGGCTGCAATGGTTGAAGAGATGAGAGCTTTGGCAAAAAATGAGACATGGGATCTTGTAATTCCTCCACTAGGAAAAAGGCCAGTTGGATGTAAATTGGTGTTCACAATTAAACATAGGGAAAATGGTTCAATTGAGAGGTACAAGGCTAGATTGGTAGCCAGAGGGTTCAGTCAGACCTATGGAGTTAATTACTAGGAAAAGTTTGCCCCTATAACCAAGATGAACACAATCAAAATTTTATTGTCCTACGCAGCCAATCTTGAATGGGAGTTACATCAATTTGATGTTAAAAATGCTTTTTCTAAATGGTGATTTGAAAGAAGAGGTGTATATGGAGAATCCTCCTAGTTTTAATGATGACAAGACTAGAGAAAAAGTTTGCAAGCTGAAGAAGTCATTATATGGGCTGAAGCAATCACCAAGAGCATGGTTTGAAAGGTTTAGTAAAGCTATGCTTTCTTTCGGTTATAATTCGAGCGATGCTGATTATACTTTGTTAATTAAACATCATGAAGGTAAGATCACATTGCTTATTGTTTATGTTGATGATATAATGATGAATAGGGAGTTCAAGATTAAGGATTTGGGAAAGTTGAGATATTTTCTTAGGATAAAAGTTGCAAGATTAGAAAAGGAGATTTTTATTTCTCAAAGAAAGTACATCCTTGATCGCCTTAAAGAAACTGGTTCGTTGGGGTGTAAACCTGCAGAATCACCTACTGAAGTCAATCATAAGCTTTAAGCTAGAGTGAGAAGTCCAGTTGATGTTGGTAGGTATCAGAGATTATTTGAGAAGTTGATTTATCTTGCCCATACTATGCAAATTATTGCCTCTGTTGTAAGTTTAGTGAGTCAGTACATGCTTGACCTTTGGGAGTCTCACTAAGAAAATGTGCATCGGATTCTAAGATATTTAAAATCAGCTACAGGCAGAAGACTTTTATTTTCTAAACATGGCCATTTGACAATGATAGGCTATACTGATGTAGATTTGTCACGATTGAAAATCATGGGTCATACCGGTACTAGGACCTAGGTAAGTTTAAGGCTCTTGACACTCGCAGTAAGTCTAAACCACAATATCCAAAATAACACAACTATTATTTAACAATAATGAGCCCATAAAATTTTATATGTACTGATCTAGTAGCCATATAATCTCAGCACAGTTTAAATATCTCAAATAATATAAAGCATGGGCCCAATAAAAAAATATATCTCAAACCACAACACGGGCTTTTAATCATACATGCTCCCAAATAAATAATCGAAATAGCCATAATTTAATATATGAACATACCCAATAATAGTACCTGATCAAATACTCAATCCTACAACTGCAGAGTCTAAGACCATTCAAAGTAAAGAAACTCTAAAAGTATCAATACATTAATTTAAATAACCGCAGAAATCTAAAAATTTACTTTTATAGCTTTGCAAAGAAGATTACAGAGCTTTAATGAAATACCCTGAAATTTTAATTTTGAAACTTTTACATTTAAATTTAATCATAAATTATTAACAAATAATATTAGCCCATGTAATATTTCTTTTGGCTTAATTGAAATAAGAAACCATTTTGATTTGCTCTAAAATCAATTTAAAAATCGTTAAATCAATTAAAAATTGGACTAATTATTAAATTGGACCGAGTCAATTTGAATTGAACCGGAATAAGATATTTTTTATAATAATACTACACGTCACTATTTTTTTTCCCATCCCTTTATTTTGGACGATTTGTTGGTTAGCAATTATTTTTTTATTCCTTTTTTCTTTCTTTTCTTTTTATTTTCTTCCTTTCCTCTTCTTCTTCACGTCTACCTCCCCCTCCTTCTCCATTACTCTCTCACACTCATCTCTCTCTCTTTCACACTCTCTCTCTTACTGCAACTCTAGCCACCATGAGCTTCACCATGCCACCACTCTAGCCATGCTTTCCCTCTCACTATGCCACCACAACCATTGTCTCTCTCTCATAGCCTCTCTCTCTCTCTCTCTCTCACTGACTTATAGCCCTTTCTCTGCACGCATGGGCCACCACCACTCATAGCACCACGTGCTCAGCCTCCAGCTGACCCTCCCTCTATCGTGCGATGCAGTCACCAGGCACAGCTCCACCATGTAGTGCCACCGTTGCTCGTCCTAGCCGCCATCTCTAGTTCCTTTCTCCTCCGCGTGACCCAGCTCAAGTGAACTCAGCTACTCCTCCATGCTCAGTCCCAGCAAAAACCAACCACCATTTTTTATCAATGCGATTCGAGTCTCGATCTGTTGGGTTTCAATATTAAATATACACAGCGAAATGATATAATTATAACAAGTAATTATACCAACAGGAATCCATTTAAACGAATAAAGTAATAAAAATTTATTTAGAAGAATACCTCTTTTGCAGATTTTTTGAAACTTCAAACTACGTGACTAGGTTGCCGCAAACCACAAACCGTCCAAATGTTCAGCCTCTAGTAGTATCCATAAGAATGGACAATCAAAAAATCTAAAACTACTTTTAGAGAATTGAGAGGTTAGAACATATGATGGTGCTAGCTATCATAGTCTTTCTATTTTATTTTGTGGCTATGAATAACAACTCTTACAGTCTATACTGTTTCTTAAACTTTATATAGAAAAATCCTAGATCCCAAATGAATTAATTATAGTTATTTATTTAAACATTTTAAATAAATAAATTATAACTAAAATATATATGTGTTTATTTATTTATTTAATCGTAATTTATATATATTAATAGGATTTTAAATTTAATTAATTATCTTTATTCATTTAACTATTTAAATAAATAAATCATAATTAAAGTATTTAGTTTATTTAATCTAAAATTTATCTTAATAAATTTTAGACATAAATCAATTTAATCAATACTTAATAATCTAGTAAAATTGTAATAAAATATAAATTACAATTTTATCCTTAACTTCACAAAACTTATTTGTAATCAAGTTATACTTGATTTGATTTCTCATTTTCACTTTCTTATATCCATTCTTATGTGTGTGACCTTCTAAGTTCTAAATATGTTGACAACAAATATAAATTAAATTAATTAATTAATATTTGAAGGTCAAGTACATTGTCTAGTAACATGTCAAGACTACCCAAATATTTGAAAATTCAAAGTGATTTGACTTAAACTTTCAGTGCATAATTTATCAGTGTAATTAATATTTCTACATTATTAATGTTCTAATTTAGTAATTAGTCATGAAGTGTGTCTGATTTACTAAATCATGTTAGTTCTCTTAATCTTAGTCATTAATCAGTTGAATGAAATTTTAAATCTAATTTACTAATTTCATTTTACCTTGCGCAAGGATTTCTTAATCAATGCTAGTAGAGAACAATTAGAACATTTTTCCTAATTTACCTAGAGTGATGAATCCTTTCTTAATTACACAAGTACCTCCATACAATTCCTACTATATCAAATTAATCATTGCTTATTATTCATGTAATGAATAATGTGAACGAAGAATCAAAACATAATCATCCCCATATAAGATAGCTTAGTAATCTCAAGTCAAAAGATCACTTACACTACGTCGTGGTTCTTTAACCAGTGTATTTTGACTATTCATCTAATGTAACAATCTTCTGTTATAGTTCCATCTTTAATGTATGTTTGAGGTTCTTGAACTTTTCAAATTCTACCTAGCTCCCATTGCTTCCTTTAAAGATAAATATCTTTTCTAGAAAGATAGCATGTTTTGAGATGAATATTTTTCTCTTAACAAGATAGGTGAAATAATATCCAATAACTTCTTTTAGATATCCCACAAACTTACATATATCTGATTTAGCTCATAGCTTATCAGATCTCAAACACTTCACATAAGTGCGTTGACTCATATCTTATATAGAATCTTATCAACAGATTTGGAATTCTATTTAGAAGGTATATCACATTATTAAGGCTTATCCTTAAATAGGATGAAGATAATTTTTGCAAGGCTAATAATGGATCGTACTATATCTAATAATGTACGATTCATAATTTATAATAGATAATCTCGAAATGTTTAAGTATTTTTCGCCCCAATTTGATCAAAGTATTTTGATACTTTAGCTAGTTTCTCAACTTCATTTCTGAATTCTTTGAATTTTTTCAAAAAATTCAGATTTATGTTTCATTATATATATATACACACACAACTATATCTAGTATAGTCATTAGTAAACATAATGAAACGTTCATATCTACTTATGGCTCGGGCAATAATTGGTCCACATACATCTAAATATATTAGGCCCAATAATCTTTTGACCTTCCACCTTTTCATGTAAAGGGTGTTTTCATCATTTTCCCCATTAAATAGGATTCACAAATTTCATATGATTCATAGTCAAAAAGGTTCAAAGTAACCTTCTTTATAAAACTTAGTGATTCTTGTTTTATTAATGTGAGGAAGTCTATAATGCCAAAGATATGATAATCATTATCTATTTTAAATTTTTTGCTATTTATCTTGATAAAGAATTTATCAATAGAAATATTATAAAAATCATTTATGTTAATTTCAATTGCATAAAATTATTATTATTATAGAAAGAACAACCGTTATTCTCAATAATAAAATCTGAATCCATTATTCAAAACCTAATATGAAACTAAAATAATATTTCTACTAAGTACTGAAATAAAATAACAATTATTTAATTCTAATACTAAGCCCAAATATGTTCCTACAGCTAATGCAGCAACCTTTGCTCCATAGGCTACACGTAGGTCCCTCTTTCCTTTTATTTTTCTTTAGTTTCTGCAAATTATTAATATGACAATCATATTAGGTATTCAATACCCAAGAACTAACAATAGAAGGATTAATTTCAACCATAAATATACCTGAAGTAGAAGCTTCTGCAAGCTTTTTTACTCTTACAGTCATAAGATAATCTCTATAGTTCCTCCTCCAGTGGGCATCTTTGCCACAACGATGGCAGGTTCCCTTTTCTTTATTCACACCCCATTGGGCTTCAATGCTTTCTTTTTATTCTACTTCTTCTTGGGCTTTTTCTTAACCTCAGAATATTGAACTAGAAATATAGGAACGATATCCTTCTTAAGTGTTCCTTTAGCAGTTGTAAGCATTCCAAGCAACTCAGGTAAGGAACAATCCAGCTTGTTCCTATTAAAATTCAAAATAAAATATGAATAGTTGGGTGGCAATGACTGTAAGACTAAGTCAATACTTAGCTCATGGTCTATAGTAATGCCCAATTGACCCAATTTTTTAATATAGCCAATCATTTTCAGAACGTGGACACGAACTGAAGAGCCTTTTGCCATCTTACAATGGAACAATTCCTTAGAGGTATCATACCTCTCAGACCTACCTTCAGAGTCAAAAAGCTCCCTGAGATGCAAGATAATGGTGCGAGAATCCATATTCTCATGTTGCTTTTGAAGTTCAGACATACTAGCTAACATCACGCATGTCGCCTACTCATCGTCATCAGTATGACGATTGAAGTTATTCATTTCTTCATCAATAGCATCATTAATGGGAATATTAAGTTTGTTCTTATCAAGGATATATAACATATTTTCTTGCTTGAGAACAATTCTCAGATTGCGATATTAGTCGATAAAGTTTGGTCCTATCAGTTTATTAGCATCAAGTATGCTACGCAGGCACATGTTATTACTCATGGTGACAATTAATCTACAAATATAGAGACATCAAGTATTAATTTCATGCAATACTAAATTAAATAAGGTCTTTAATTTTAATTTAGGTATCTCACAATTTTATTCAAATTAATAACCCTTTCTATTAATTTAAAAAATCCAACATTTAGATCTTCTAGTAGGCTAAGATTCCAATTAACCCAAATAACCTTGGGTTTGCCTAACAAGTTATATTGAATTAATTTAGGTAGATAACATTACTTATCAATCACATCTTTATGTGACTCTTAGATCAATTAGGTGACAACTCTTTGTCTAAACATATCAAATATGTTTCAGTTAACCTTTGCCTTAATCTTATTTGACCATGAATTTGCTCATCCAAATCAAATAACTTAATTAAGTAAAACCATTATTTAAGTTATTTGATAGCATTAAACATGTTCGATTACAACTAATCTTGGGTTTGCCCAACAAGTCAAATTGTAAGAGAGCTTTAGTTTCCATGCTATAACAATGGATGGCAATCAATCATATTCTTAATATGTACTTAAATTTTAATAAGAGATTTATTTTAAATTTTGATCGCAGGTCTCATGCTTTGGCATAATGGTCATATCATATATCATACATACGTAACATACACTCTTAACATATCATTCTAATTGGATGATTATGGACATTTCTAAAACTAATTTCCTTGGACCATTAAGGAAATTAGATGGTCAAAAACCTAAGTAGCAGCTTCTTAGATCTTCATAAGGTTCAGCAACAGCTCCTTGTCTTGGATTATTCAATGCTCCATATAATTTCTTCAATTCTTCTTTTCTTCTTTGATTACAAAACAATATCCTATTTACATATTCTAATTATCTAACTATTACATAATTAAATTGAAATAAATAAGAAATTTTACAATCCAAAATAAGAGAGAATCAGGAGACGCATACCCTATTTAAAAATTACATAAACCATTCAACTAAATATAATAAGCCAATCACATAGATCTTTTTCTAATGTCTATAATCACCCATCATGCATAATAATCATATTAATGCATTTAAATATTTTGTAATAATAATATATATTAATTATTGGTCACAAGTGTTGAAAATAAAATTTTTTAACAATTATTTCATTTTTAGTATTTTCAAAATCAACTTATGAATAAAACAATTTTGTTCATATATCAAATCTTATTAAAACTAATTTTAGAAATTATAAAATTATTTCATAAATCAATTTACTAATTCTAATCATATTAGAATTAATAAGTAACTTAATTTATTCCCTAATCCAATTAGGAATAAATTCACAAAATAATTTTATTACAAATAAAACAATTTTAATTTTCTTTTCTAAGTATATCAGAAAATATTCTAAAATCAATTTTAATTACTGATGATTAATTTTAATGACCCTCAAAATTTAATTAATTTCAAATTAATTAAAATATCAAAATCAAATTCAATATCTGGACGTAACTGAAAATAAATTTAAACTGTTTTGCATCCAACTGCAAAATTGGAAAACATGCAGGTACCCAAATGAAATCTTGCTTCATCTTCTACAAACAGCAAGAAACAGGTTTCGTTTGAAACCCAGCGCCGTCGATCTACAGATGTATTCCCAGCCAATCGACGGCACCCGCTAGGCCAAGGGATGGTCCAGCGGTGTTCGCACCACCATGGACTGTCCACCTCCGGTGTTGAGCGGCGCTGCTCTCGTTGGAAATGGAAGTTTCAAAATTTTTTTTTCTTTTGATAAAAAATGTAACAGTCGTTGCAGTACCACTGAGCCGTCGCCGGAGTGCTTGTAGGGAGGCTGCACGTGTCCAAACGAGCCGAATGCAGTGCTGCCCCTTGCGGCTCATGGCGGTTGGCGACGGTGAATACAACTTTCCCATTTTCTTCTTCGATAACAATTTCTCAGTTTTATTTCTCCTTTTTATTTCAAATTTAATCGAAAAACATATCTAAAAAAAAAATTTAAATCATCAGATTTGATTTTTATCAAAACACTAAATCTCAGCGCATGAATTAATCCGAAATTAATCCCAATAATTAACATATTTTTTACGTCTTAAACATTTAAACGATATTTCCGATACCATAGTTGGGTTTTAATATTAAATATACATAGTGAAATAATATAATTATATCAACAGGGATCCGTTTTAATGAATAACGTAATAAAAATTTATTTAGAAAAATATATTTTTTGCACATTTTTCAAAATTTCGATCTACGCTGTTAGATTGTCACCAACCGAAAAACTCTAAAATCACTTTTAGAGGATTGAGAGGTTAGAGCGTATGATGGTGCTAACTATCGTAGACTCTCTATTTTATTTTATTGCTATGAGCAACAATCCTTACCGTCTATACTGTTTCTTAAACATTATATAAGAAAACTCTAAACCGCAAATGAATTAATAATAATTATTTATTTAAATATTTTAAATAAATAAATTATAATTAAAATATATATGTGTTTATTTATTTATTTAAATAATTTAAATAAATAAATCATAATATATACATATTAATAAAATTTTTAAATTAATTAATTTTATTTATTTATTTAACTATTTAAATAAATGAATCATAATTAAAGTATTTGGTTTATAATAAATTTTAGATATACATTAATTAAGTCAATATTTAATAATTTAAGTAAAATTGTAATTAAATATAAATTATAATTTTATCCTTAACTTCACAAAACTTATTTATAATCAAGTGATACTTGATTTGATTTTTCGTTTTCACTTTCTCATATCCATTTTTATGTGTGTGACCTTCTAGATTCCAAATATGCAACAAATATAAATTAAATTAATTAGTCAATATTTGAATATTAGGTACATTATCTAACAATATGTCAAGATTATCCAAATATTTAAAAAGTCAAAGTGGTTTCACTTAACATTTTAATGAATGATTTATCAGTATAATTAATATCCTTTCATCACTAATGTTCTGATTTAGTAATTAGGCATGAAATGTGTCTGCTTTACTAAATCATGTTAGTTCTCTTAATCTTAATCATTGATTAGTTGAATAAAATTTCAAATCTAATTTGCTAATTTCATTTTACCTTGCGCAAGAATTTCTTAATCAATACTAGTAGAGAACAATTATAATATTTTTCCTAATTTATCTACATACAGTTCCTACTACGTCTAATTAATCATTGCTTATTATTTATGTAATGAATAAAGTGAATGAAGAATCAAAACATAATCATCCTCATATAAGATAGCTTAGTAATCTTAAGTCAGAAGATCACTTACGCAACTATCACTTGAGTATTCCATAGACACAAGGAACTGTCCATGCGAAATTCTCATGTAGGTCAATATAATGAACTTGTTTAAATAACAAGTACCTACATATTAGTTCTAGATATTACATATATCTCAGCTTATGAGTACCGCTGCTTCCCTTAGAAAAGAACACAATATATATCATTCTCAACAGCTCTAATCATTACCAATAATGAAGAGAACATTAACTAGAAATATTTAGAGACATTTGTTTAATGCAAATATAAAACTCATAATTATAGTCACATTATAATTTATTTTGCAAACCAGTATTGTCTCATGGACTTTATCTTTTACTAAGATTCAATGAATATAATATAAAAGATAAATAAATGCCTTATATTAATAATAAAATATTATATCCAAAATATAACCAATCAAATTGGCTATAGGCCATATAACTAACATAATCGTCTCAGGATAATTTTTTTGGGGCTGGGTTTTATGATTAAGGGTACTGAATTTATTTTCAAAAATTATTGGTTGATTTCTTTTAGTATGTTGTGTGGATAATTAATTTGATTAATTTTTTTAGTATTTTGATGGTTGATTTTTATTATTTTGGTGGATGGTTGATTTAGTGATTTTCGTATTTTAGAATGGTTAATTTGATAAATGGTATGTGGTTTATTATTGAGAATGATGAGGCTTCCCTACAATGTCTCATAGCTTTCTTGAGAGTCAATTGAGTAAACCGAATTAAACGGGTTTGGTTCATTTTTTATGATAATTATTTTATCCATTTTATTTCCTTATTTTGGTAAGGTTTAGAAAATATTGGAGTCGCCACCCTATTTTACTAAAGTAGGAAAAATTCTCAAATTAATTAATTTATTGGAACTAACTAATTCAGTTTTAACCATAATGGATTCAAAAGTTGAGTACGGAAATGGGAAGATGTTGGGCACTCATTCCACCCGATCTAAATCAACCTTCTAGTTATCCGAAATATTAATTATTTATTAATTGCGGTATTAATCTAAATTGAGATGCAAAATGTTTTTATGCAATTTTTGAAAACATGTCAAACATACATATCATCATCATCTAAATCATGTCAAACCCTCCTAAAATACATTCTACCCATTTATCCCATCACATATTCTCATTTCTCATTTAATTAATACAAATCAACATTAATAAAATTAAATTTCTTGAATAAATCACATTAAACTCAAAAATTAAAATAGAAATATTCAACAAATACAACACATTCAAACATTCAAACAATATGATTTATGCAAACATTAATTGAAAATCATCAAAACACAAATGTTACTCTGAAAATATAATAAATCACTCAAATTAAACAATAAACAATAAAATGGTAGAATTAAAATTAATGTAAGAAATATTAGTGATGTTAGTAGATTAGATAAACAACACATAATAAATATTATAGAACAATAATTAAATACATATAAATAAATAATTGCAAAAATAAAAATATAACAATTTTAATATCATTTCAAGCTCATGATCACAATGTTCACCTTGTTAGATGAATAAAATTCACAAATCATTGCAAGAAATAACATTAAAATCATTAATGTATTCATCCGGGTCAAACATGGGTTTTCAACCCTTAGGCCTTAACCTACTTCGATCTTAGAATCTAAGCACGATTTGAATTTTTTTAAGTTATTTGGCTTCTGAGTTAATGTTCTCACACCACTGGAAGTGATTTTCATCCCATACCAAGGTAACTGAAGTTCATGAACGTCAGAAAATCCAAAAATGTCAGAAAACCAGAAATCTATAATTTTTTTGGCTCAGTGGCACGAGCTAAATGCAATTGGCATGAGCCACTTGCTTTCGGCGCACGCCAGATTCAAGTGCCCTATACCAGTTATGTTTGGCTTGCGCCAGATTGCCCCAAAAAGCTGCAGATTTCTATAAAACTGGATTCTTGTGGGTTCCTCTCGCAAATGACCCAATTTTTGATAATTTAACAACAAAATTAAATGAAAATAACAAGAGATGAAGTTTAGACTCTTGTTTATCTTGTTTTAAAGAGAAATCATTAGTTTGCTTAAAGTTGCTGAAGAACACCTAAAAAACACTTGACCTTTGACGATGATCCAAGTTTGGGTGTTTGATTTGCTTCTAGAAGTGCTTCTAATCCTAAAACACACTGACTTCGTGATGATTAGACTTCTAAACTCACAAACTAGTAAAAATCTTAAGATTTTTGTGAAGAAATTGATTTTAAATTGTGTTTTTATTTTATTTGTGTTTGATTTTATTATTTTTGTGTTTTTATTATTGATTTTCTCTCAACTATGCGATTGCTAAACCTAAAAAATGCAAATCCACTAACCCTAGAGTTAAAGATGAATTTATGGGCAAATAGGTGTTTCACTGCCCATGTGGCATATGGGCACCACTTGTGGGCCCCACGAACGACTCCATTTTTTATTTTTTATGAACTCGGTTCATATGGTATGTATATCGACATAAGTCATGAAAACTTATTCCGCGTGCACTCAGGACTCGTTTTTGGAACCTATTTTGGCATGAACCTCGAAAACGTGAAAATAATTAAATGGATCTAATTTCTTACCCTAGGATTTCTAGTTCAAGAATTGAACCAATCAGATGTTCTAAACTCATTCTACCATGAGAAATATCATCACTGCTGATGGGCTTCCTAAGGATCACTAATGGGCTCCATGTGTGGGCCCTATCTGGGCCACTATGGGCCCCACCAGCAAACTGCCTTGATTTTTGTAAAATTGGCTCCAGTGATGCACATAGTGCCATAGGAAACAAAGGCGCGTCTCGGGTGAACCCAAGATGCACTTATGGGTCCCGTTTTGCCAAAAATGTGAAAAAGGTGCTAAGGGTTGCACTTCCTAGACTCGGATCATCGACTTGGGATCAAGTTCATTGTGTGCTTCAACCTCTTCTTAGTAGTACAAGCTATCATCATCAAGTCTATTTTTGGGCAAAATTTGAGCACCTAAAGTTTTCCCCCATTTTGATAATATTTTGCTTTTTAAGCAAAGTTTTATCAAAATGTAAAGTAAACGCGTAAGTAGTAAAGTACTTACCTGGTTTGCATCCTTTGCATGGCTTCATTTGATAGTTGCCAGGTTTGTTGGGAATTGAGAGTTGATTCACTCTGGGTGTCGATTTGGTGTGCCTTGATTAGGCAGCTTAAACTAGGCTGCTCCATTTTTGGAGGGGCGTCACTTTGGACGAATGTTGTTGACCTGAAACTTAAAACTAAATGATTTGTGTTAAATGATGGCTTAAATAATGTGTGGTGTGTCAAACAGCGATGTAGATTCTAGAATGCTCCCCATAGGGAGGTTGTCCTTTTAAGACGATGGGTCATGACTAGACGACTTTGTATGCAGTGCGCCAAACAACAATGTAAAATTCTAAAATGTTTCCCATGGGGATGATGTCCTTTCAAACAGTGCAATTTGCCAAATGGCGGTGTAAAGTTTGAAATGCTCTTGTGGGGAGGTTCTCCTTTCGGACAATGCGCCACATTTTGACGACTTGATATACGATACCTTTTGACAGATTGAAGGAAGAATGTGCCACATTTCGATGACTTGGTTATCCGAAACATGTCGACGAATTGAAGGATGGATGCGCCACATGTCGATGACTAGATATCTGACACATTTCGACGAATTAAAGGATGGATGCGCCATATGTCGATGACTAGATATCCGACACATTTCGACGAATTGAAGGATGGATGCGCCACATGTCGATGACTAGATATCTGACACATTTCAATGGATTGAACAATGGATGTGCTATATTTCGATGACTTAGTTATCTGCCACATTTTGATGGATTGATTGCGCCACATTTCGATGACTTTGGTTATCTGACACATTTCGATGAATTGAAAGATGGATGCACCACATTTCGATAACTAGATATCTGACACATTTCGACAAATTGAATGATGGATGCGCCACATTTTAATGACTAGATATCCGACACATTTCGACGGATTGAAGGATGGATGCACAACATTTTGATGACTATATATCCGACACATTTTGATGATCAGATATTCAACACATTTCGACTGATTCATTGCGCCACATTTCGATGACTTTGGTTATCCGACACATTTCAATGGATTGATTGTGCCACATTTCGACGACTTTGTTATCCAACACATTTCAATGGATTGATTGTGCCAACTTTTGATGACTTTGTTGAATTGACCAACCTCAAGGGACTTAAGGCGCACTACATGGGATGGCTTCACATAAGGACTTACTGGGCGCCACACAGGACAGCTTAAGTGATCGACTCGACCAGGACTTACGGTGCGCCACACGGGACTACTTCATTGAACAGCCTGATAGGGACTTATGGGGCGCCACACGGGACGGCTTAAGTGATGCCACACAAGATGGCTTGATTGAATTGACTAGACTCAAGGGACTTACGGTAAACCACATAGGATGACTTTAATGACCAGCCTCATAGGGACTTATGACGTGACACGGGATGGCTTAATTGACTAGCCTCATAGGGACTTACGGTACGCCATATGAGACAGCTTAAGTGACCAACCCCACGAGGACTTATAGTGTGCCAGACAAGACAACTTGATTGAATTGACGAGCCTTAAGGTACTTTCAGTGTGCCACATGGGATGGCTTCATTGACCAGCCTCATATGGACTTACAGCGCGCCATATGGGACGACTTTATTTATTAGCCTTATAGGGACTTACGGCGAGCCACACGAGACAGCTTAAGTGATCGGCCCCACAGGGACTTACAGCGCGCCACATAGGATGACTTGATTGAATTGACCATCCTCATAGGGACTTACAGTGCACCACATGGGACGGCTTTATTAACCATCCTCATAGGGACTTACAGTGCACCACATAGGACGACTTAAGTGACTGGCCCCATAGGGACTTACAACGCGCCACACATGATAGCTTAATGGAATTGACCAGCCTTAGGGGACTTACGGCGGGCCACACGGACGGCTTCATTGACTAGCCTTATAGGGACTTATGGTGCACCACACAGGACAACTTGATTGAATTGAGCAACCTCAAGGAACTTAAGACGTGCACACAGGATGACTTCATTGACTAGTGTGTGACTATTTATTTGAACACATGGGTTTGTATTGAAATAGAGTTTGAGAAAAGTTACTTGCAGCCAAGGGATTCCATCTACGGCCAGTGGTGATGTCTCTACTTTGGCAGCAAGTCAAGAATTTATTCATTGGCTATTTGTGTAGTCGTTGCCTATGAGGTCTTTACACATCTTTTGTCATCGAGAGAGACTGGTTTATCTGGTGCTTGCTATATTTTCCATGGGGAGTTAGTTTGGCTCGTACCTCTGGGGTAATTTTGGAGCTTATTTTAACATGCGCTGCCTCTATCCATTCTTGGAAATCTTTCTTGTGGGGTTTACCCCAATTGATTCTTTTGATTTCTTATTGTGGGTTGTACACTGGTACATTTTGAACTTCTTTATCTTGTGGGCTTTGCCCCAGTTTTAATCTTTTTTTATTATGTCTTGTTATGGACTTGCCTTAGTTGCTCTTGATTGCTCCTCCTCTCAAGCTCTCTTTCGATTTCTTCTTACTGTGGGGCTTGCCCTAGTTTATTCTCTTATGGCCTCTTATCTCTGGTCTTCGCTCAAGTTTATTTTGATTTTTTTAACGAGCTTTGACCCAATTTATTCTTCAATTATTGCTCATTTTGGAGCTTGCTTTGAATGGCTTTTCATTATGGGCTTTGCCCTAGTTTATTTTTCTGTTATCGTGTTACTGTGTGTTTGCCCCAATTTACTTTGAATTGTCTTTTGTTATGGGCTTTGCCCCAGTTTATTCTTCAATTATTGCCTGTTTTAGGCCTAACCCTTAGTTACTCTGAAATGTTTCTTGTGGTGAGCTTTGATCCCACTTTATCCTTTGAAGTTGATTGTGTTGCGTTGTACCAAATCCAATAAATTTTGAAATAAAGACACCACAAGGAATACTATGTACGAATGATATGTATGCATGATATGTGTTTACTTGTGTTCATATATGTATGCAAAGGGTTGGTGCCAGGCTTGCTATTGGTCGCGATCCAGAGGCGTCATGAGGTAGGCGCACTGGTCGAGGTGCCATGCACTAACATATGATGATTAAAGAGATCGAGGAAACCAACAGTAAGGACTCAAGGGAGTTTAGTGGTAGAACGACACCGAGTAGATGGATTCTAAAGTTCCTTGAGTTGTTTGCTACAGTTTTCCCTTTTGCTTTTGTATTGTAGGATGAGCTTGGGGAATATCCTTGTAAAGAGATAATCTTCTTTTCATGTCATAATTGAAATGATTGCATTGGCACCTTTATAGTTGTTTATTATATTGTTTGAAGAATATCAAGACTGAATTGGCAGCCCACTAAAGTTGAAGTGATAGCCATCCATCTCGTTGTCTTTTCATTCTTGTGCAATAAAGACCCATAGCATATTCATTGTGCTTCGCAACTCTTCTCTTTTAGAAAAATTCTAGACTTCTCACTCTTTCAATTTCCATGGATCAATCCTTGGCACATGCATTTGAAGCATTATTTTGAAGTTTTAGTTGCGACGATTGGGAGCTGTTATCCCCTTTTGAACTTAAGGGCCTTAGTTATTATCGAAACATTTGGATCCAACTCGGATTGATGCAATGGCTGATCAACCTCTTTGATCCCTCTGATAACTATTTTGCCATAATGACTTTGAGATTTGTCCATCATTGTTTGAGAAATTCAACATCCTTCCGAGAAAACGGCTAGAAGTCGGAGAGATCTCGGCTTTGCCCCAGTTGAATATAGACCCTCCCTCATGAGTCCCCACTGTTCTTGGCCTCTCGGCTTATGAACTTCCTACATATGAACTTGGAGTCTATGTTGTGCCCCTGCGACCCTTTGTTGACTGTGTGATGACCATGACCGTGCTAGCCCATTCTAGCCTTCACTTGTATGTTTTTGTGTTCTCAATTAATGCTTGTTACTCAACGGTGTTGATAGATACAACAACCTTAGATTGGTACCTATAGTTGAACAGATGGTTAGGTGTTGTACGCTGTTTTCTCTTGTCCTTGCTAAAAAACTCACCTGGCTAGGGGAACGTGTCTGAGATCCCACTTCGGTGATTGGTCTAATGGGAAGCCCACTTCTACTATAGGTATATGCATTTTTCTTTTATTATTTTTTTTATTTTGCACACTCTAACTTTTGCTTAAGTCGCCCTTGTGGGTTTTTGACCTAACGAGCTTCTTCTTTGTGCTCTATCTTTTGATTAAGCCACCCTTACGGGTTTTTGACGTAACAAGTCTTTTCTTTTATGCTCTAGCTTTTGATTAAGCTGCCCTTATGGGTTT
Organism: Jatropha multifida; assembly: GCA_948099535.1. NCBI lineage: Eukaryota > Viridiplantae > Streptophyta > Magnoliopsida > Malpighiales > Euphorbiaceae > Jatropha > Jatropha multifida. The sequence goes on along the minus strand of CANUEX010061747.1, from coordinate 28,289 downwards.
TCGACTTAACAAACCCTTTTTTTCTTCTTTTCTTTTTTTATTTATGCATTTGCATGTTTGGGCATCTGGGAAGTTATAGATGATGATTCCACCACCAGACCATTTAGTACCCAATTATAGATTGCGAGTCCATGTTTGCCATCAGCGTCGCTTCACTGGAGTGATCCTGGAAGATTGGACTACCACTTTTCAATATCTCACTTCTGAAGGAATTAGATGGACCTATCCATGGTGGCATATGGGATGTGTCACCGTCTCCTCTTATATCCCTTGTTTTCCCCTGTGTGGCTTGACCATGGCCGTGACCTGTTATCCCAGTCGAGTAGCACAGTAGTATGGTCGTCGCCAAACTGTCCCCGATTATAGGTAGTTCAAAGGTGGCCTTATCACCCGACAATTTCTGTCTCACTTCATTTCCACTTGGCCTAATCACACGACTGTTCCCTGCTATGCCTGATACCATTTCTTCTGATTTGTAGCGTTCCTGGCTGCAGGCTTATTTTGGAGTCGGTGCAAATCAGAGTTAGCAGATTTGCTGACAATTAGAGATTTCTACTAGAATTTGGCATGTAAATGACCTTGTCCTATTTTCTGATGAAATGTGTTAGAAAAGTGCAGTTATATGAATGTATGCACCTATAAATGAATTATTTTATCACTTGAGATGCTTGATATATTTTTTTATATTTCATTTCATCGAAGTAAATTCACGACATTTGCATATTAACACAAACTCAGCATGACACACTTTAAAGTTAATAAAAATATAAAAGGTGCATTTATTAATGGGCTTGACCATAACGTTTCAAGTTACACATAGAATATCTTCAGTCTATCCATATTGATTAGTTTTGTGAACTTATAGCCTTCCATGTTTGATAACTTCACTATGCCTCTAGAAAACATCTTTTTGATCAGGAATGAGCTCTCTCAATTGAGCTTTGAACTTCTCCCTTGGGTTGCAAGCATTCAATCTTATCTATTGCAGAATCAAATTCCCTAACTTCAACATTTTTGTCCTAACTCTCTTGTTGAAGTGTTTGGCAATCTTCCTCTTATACAGTTGGTCCATGAATTGAGAATTAAGTCTTTCTCTACTCATTGATGTTCTAGAATTCTAGATTCCATCACTATGCACAAGGATTGCACTTCCATTTCAGTAGGTGCTGCAATTTTTAACCCATGTATCGGCAAATAAGGGGTTGCTTCGTTCACAGATTTGGCTATGGTTTAATAACTCGTGTAGCAATTTAACGGCTCAAACAGAAGGATTCTCGGCAACTTTCATCAAAATATTTTCTTTCTTTTATTTTCTATTTCCTTTTGTTCTTTTCTTTTTTCTTTTTTTCCCTTCTTTTCCTTTCCTTTTTTCTTCTTTTCTTTTTTTATTGAAATTTCTTTTGCTGCACCATTCTCTTGTGGATGACTTAATGTCGATTAATGGTGTTGGATTCCATATTTCACTAATCATATTTTATCTTCTGATTGAGGTTGAATTGTGTTATTTGTTGTCACAAGATGAGGGATCTCAAACCTATGAAGGGGACTTAGCCGCCTACTTGGTGTTGACACTCTTCGAAGGATTTTGCCCCGATCCTACCTTCGGGAAACAATCTGTCATCACCACTTTTCCATAGGAGAAAAATGATCTCTCTTTATCAATTGCCAAAGGGATCCTGATGCGGAGTTTTCTTTGCTCGTGAGGATACTTCAAACCTTTGTGCAGATCAATTCCAAAATATTCTCAACTTCCTTACTCGATACAACTCTCGCCAAAACATCATTTGACATTCTCTTGTACATCTGCCTGTGTAAGACTTATGAACTGTAACGTCAAGCATTGTAAGGCTCATTTGCCATCTCTAGTAGCTGATTCAAGATGTATTATTTTGGTCATTTATTGTTGGATATTAAAGAACCACAGTTGATCATCCGCTGTTGATGCTTTGTTTAGAGTTCTATAGTCTGCACACATATCTGACCTGCCCATTTTTCTTGGTGACTTACAATGAAGTTGGATAGTTGATCAGAATAAAGAACAACTTTTTGAAATCTAGCAGCAATTTGTTTGCCGCTTCCCGTCTAGCTTGTTTCATTCTCAATCCTTTTCTGTTTCATTAGCTCATCCTTAGATATCGAGATATTGCATGCTCAACCATCGATCTGTCTATCCTAGCATGTCTTTATAACTCATGAGTAAGCTTCTGCGTTGCCCATGGATATAGACTTTGAAATTTCACATTTAACTCCAGCGCTAGGCTAGGCCCGATCAACAAATTGCAAGGATTTTCTTTTGTGTTTATATTAAAATTAAGCATGTATGATGAATTAATGCCAAATATGCGCATGTGTTGGTCTACTTGATGAATGCAAATATCAGGAGAAACATCAAACAAGCAAGCAAAATTGAATTTCATTACATTTCACAATGCTGATAGTTCATGACAAATAAATTCAATAATAGAAACACATATTGGTAGGGTCTTCAGCTTCCTCGAAGCATTTTCAATGTGAGGCGTTATTGCTTAGTAAGGTTTCTTCTCCTTTACTGTATCTATTTTGTTTTTAGCGTCCTTCTCTTTCTACACCTTAGCAGCTTGTCTCTTTTCTTGTTCCTCCTTTTTTCTTCTTCTTCTACCTCAATTTAGCCAATAATTTCGCAGAAGTTTTTTCAGATTCGATCATATACAAATCCTTAGGAGGTGTCACATTTTGGGGATTAGGAGGTGCATTTGTCCTCTTGTTAGGATCGAAATTCATCTGTTGTGGCACACTAGTGGCTTTCAACTCCAAGGCGGCAGTTGTTGTATTCATGCTGGTATTCGGAGCCTTAGCTAATTGACTGGATCTTTCAAACCCAGACTCAATGAAATTCCTAGCTTGGTCCTTATATCTCTCATCTTATTTGATTTTGTCTTTGATGGCAGTTCCCACTTCGTAAACCTGAGAGAACTCTATTAATGGCATATAATAAATCTTCTCATAGAATATTAGCAAAGTTCCTTTGATAAAGATCTTTATTTGCTCTTTGGTATCTGGCTTGTTCTTCATTTGAGTGACTTTGGCTCTCCATCTAACTATGTAGTCTATGAAGGATTTATCATGCTTTTGTACAGTTGCTTCAAGATCCCTCAGATTGACACCTATATGAAGATTATAAGCATATTCCTTGAGGAATATGTTACTCAGTTCACTCTAGTCTCTCCTGAATTTCCTATCCAAGTTGTAGTACAATCCGTCGAAATGTGTTAGACATCAAAGTCGTCAAAATGTGGCGTAATCAATTCGTCAAAATGGGTCAAATATCACAGTCGTTGAAATGTGGTGCAATCAATCCGTCAAAATGGGTCGGATACAAAAGTCGTCCGACCGTGGCGCACCATCCAAAAGGATAACTTCCCCATGGGGAACTTCTCAGATTTTATGCCGCCATTTGGTGCACTGCACCCAAAGTTGTCCAGTCATGGCGCACCGCCCAAAATGACAATCTCCCTATATGGGGCATTTTAAAATTTTACTCCATCGTTTGATGGACAACATAATTTATATAGCCATCGGACGCATTATATTTTATACGAACCACCAGTTGACGCAGGTCATTTTTTTTTACTGCAGGTTTCTATGGTTAAGCCATCCGTTCGTGGCTCATCAGGATAATGATTCTGAGTAAAACTACTCCCAATCCCAAGCAAATCCGGTACCTTTCAAATCAAGTCATCCAAAGGATGCAAACCAAGTAAGTATTTTACCACTTATGCATCTACTTAACATTTTGATAAAATCTTGCCTGAAAAGCAAAATATTATCAAAATGGGGGCAAACTTTAGATGCTCAATTTTTGCCCCAAAAATATACTCATTGATGATAACCTATGTCATTAAAGAAGAGGTTGAAGCACCTAATGAACTTGATCTCGAAGCGATAATTCGAGTTTGAGAAGTGTGACTTTTAATATATTTTTCACATTTTTAGCAAAACGGGACCTACAAGCACATCTCGGGTTTGCCCGGGACATGTTTCGGTGTTTTAAGGCACTCTGCGCATCATTTAGACCAATTTCATGAAAATCAGATCGATTCGCATGTGGGGCCCACTTGTGGATCCCATTAGTGGCATTTAAGGGCCCATCAGTGGTGATGATGTTTCTTGTGATAAAATGAGTTCAAAACATCCAATTGATTTGATTCTCGAACTAGGTATCCTAGGGTGAGAAATGAGATCTATTGGATCGTTTTCACTTTTTCGAGGTTCGTGTCGAAACAAGGCTCGAAAATGAATCCTGGGTTCGCTCGAAATGAATTTTCATGCCATACATCGATGTACGTGCCATTTGAACTAATCAAAAACTGACTCGTTTGTGGGGCCCACATATGGGCCCACTATTGGGACCCACATATGGGGCCTACATGCCATTTACGCAAATACTGTCGTTTTACCCATTTGCCTATAAATACCACAATTATGAGGGTTGGCACATTTGTGATGAAAAAACTTTAGAGAAAACACAAACACATAATCAAACTCAAAAATCAAAATAAAAGAAATAACAAAACACATCCTTCAATCAATTTCTTCACCAAAAACCTTAAGAGTTTTGTTAGTTTGTGAGGAAAAGAGTGCAACCAACACAAAGTCAGTGAGTCATAGATTCAGAAACACTTTTGGAAATGCCAAATCAACAACACAGACTCGAATCATCAAGAGGAGATCAAGTGTTCTTAAAGTGTTCTTTATCAAACTTTAAAGAAATCCACTTTTGTCTTCAAAATTAGGTAACTGAGAGTCTAAACTCAACTCTATTGTACTTTTCAATTTATTTTCAATCTTGAAATTCTAAGAAACTGTGTTTTTAAGAGAGAAACATGTAAAAACTAAGTTTCGCAGCAAGTTTGCTGCATTTCTGGGCAATGAATGTGTCAAGCCTTCAAGGAAGGCGCCCTCCTCTTAAGGCGCCCAAGAATGCCACCTACTTGCTGTTATCTCCTTCTGTCATTGATCGTCTAGTGATTATAGGCTTTGTTTACCTTGGAATGGGACGTGAGTCACTTCCAATGGTGTTAGTCTATCAATTCCAGAAGAAAAATAACTTAAAAAATATTAAATCATGCTTAGATTATGAGATCAAAGTGGGTTAAGGCCTAAGGGTCGAAAATTCATGTTTAATACATATGAGTACATTAATGATTCTAATGAGTACTTCTTGCTGGTATTTGTGAAATTTGTTCATCTAACAAGATGAACATTATGATCATGAGCTTAAAATAAAATTAAAATCGTTATCTTTTACTTTCTAGCATTTATTTTATGCACATCTAATTATTTCTTTACTATATATGGGTATATATATATATTACCTGTTTAATTTCTTGTCATTTTAAGATTTTGACTTTAATTAACATTTTGACCTTTTATTTTTGTTGTTTATTTTGAGTAATTCATAATATTATTGAACTAATATTTATGTTTTAATGTTTTTGATTGATTTTTGCATAAATCATGATTATGAATACATGAATGCGATATAATTGTCAATTTTGATTATTTGCATATATATAGTTTATGACTTATTATTTAATGGGTTTATATCATTATTGATGTAATTTGTTAAGAATTCATAAGGATTCTCATTTGAATTGTTTTGTAATAGTTAGATATAATTTCATTTAATTTATGATTTTTATTTGTGAATTGTAATAATTTAAATTAGTTTTATTGGTGTATTTATTAATTAAACTGGAAATATGTAAAGGAATTAATAGGTAGAATGTATTTTAGGAGGTTTGTAATCCTTTCTCCTCCCTCCTTCTTTGTGATTGTTTAGTTTTCACGTTGGATGACTGTGTGGATGATAATTTGCTTGAATGACATAGTTTTCAAAAATTGCATTAAAAAATATTTTACATCTCAATTTAGTTTAATACTACAATCAATAAATAATGAATATTTGAAAAATTAAGAGGCCGATTTTACACCAGGCAAAATGGATGCCTAATACCTTCTCATTTCTGTACCCAACTTTTAGATCCACTCTAGTTAAAACCGGATTAATTAATTCTAAAAAATTAATTAATTTGAGAAATTTTTTTCTAATTTAGTAAAATGGGTTGGTGGCTGCAAACAATTTTCAAAATCTTACCAATGTAATAAAATCTTTTTTGAGGATTAAAATGGGATTGGGAAAAATAAATTTATTGAATAAAATAAATCAAAGCTGTTCAATTCAATTTACTCGAGAAACTCTTGAGAAAACTATGAGACACTACGCGAAAGCCACTTTGTCCTCACTTATCTTCGATTTCATGAAATGATTTATTTTCTTAAAAGAATTATTGAAATAATGGATTTATGGTTTTGAAAGAAAAGATGTGTTATTTAATATAATATGATTTGGACATAATTATTATGGTTTTATGAAAATCTATTTTTATGAAAAGGAGGATGAAGGTCATTTATTGTTATTTGTAGTATGAGAGGTGGTTGTGATTGAATATTTTTAGAAGTGCTGATAAAATGAAATGTTGTTCAATGTGATTTTATTTAAATATTTTGATACTGATTTGATATGAATATCATTATTAAATTATATATGATTGATATTTTGTTATATCTTTAAGAATATTAAGGAAAGAGCAAATTTTATATGTAAGAATCTGATGTGTAAAGAAAGATAAGTTTTTGGGCTCTTCTTATACTAGTGTGAATCTGTTGTATGATTTGATTTATTATGTAAGATGAGCATGCTCGACTTCGATGCCATTCTGATATTATATAAGCTATGATCATATGCTAGGCTCTGGATACTTTCTGTTTGAGCGGACGCGCTCTATCTATTTCTATTTGGGCTCTGAATGCCCCTTTGATTCTGTTGGCATATAAGATTCTATTTCTGAAATATCATCTGCTTCATTTTCTCCTAAGTATATCCGAGCCCCTTAAGAAAGATATGTTTTTAAGAAAACTAAGTTAATAAGTTATGTTATATGATTTTAGTTTATTATATGTTTCTAATTTAAAAGAATATGTAACATTGGTAATAAGTGAATTTATAATATATTAATTTGAATACTGTAAAGAATATTCAAGTTCAAGATAAATATTTAATTTAATGATAAGTATGATTATTAATGTCTTGTATATAAATGTTTATAATAAAGAAAATCTCTTTAAGATTTATGTTTTAAAAATTATTATTTGATTTAAATTATAAATAGCACCAATGAATTTTATACTCAATGCGATGAGTTTTCTCATGTGCAAGTTGGAGATAGTATATGTTGGGTTTCAATATTAAATATGCAAAGTAGAATAATAAAACAATTAATTATACCAACAGGGATCCGTTTAAACGAATAAAGCAATAAAATTTGTTTACAAGAATACCTCTTTTGTAGATTCTTCAAAATTTGGATTTACTCGACTAGGTTGTCACAAACCACAAGCCGTCCAAACGTTTGGACTCTAGTAGTATCCACACAAATGGATAATCGAAAAACTCTAAAACTATTTTAGAGGGTTGAGAGATTAAAGCGTATAATAGTGTTAACTATCGTAGGCTCTCTGTTATGTTTTGTGGCTATATGCAACAACTCACTCTCTCATATAGTCTATATGATTTCTTACACCTTATATAAGAAAACCCTAGGTCACAAAAAAAATTAATTAAATTATTTATTTAAAGCTTTTAAATAAATAAATTATAACTAAATTTACATGTACCTATTTATTTATTTAAACAATTTAAATAAATAAATCATAATGCATATATTAATAGAATTTTCAATTTAATCAATTATATTTATTTATTTAACTATTTCAATAAATAAATCATAATTAAAATATTAGGTTTATTTAATCTAAAATTTATCTTTATAAATTTTAGGCATAAATCAATTAAATCAATACTTAATAATCTAGGTAAAATTTTAATCAAATAAAAATTATAATTTTGTCCTTTAACTCCACAAAACTTATTTGTAATCAAGTCATACTTAATTCGATTTCTCATTTTTACTATCTCATATCCATTCTTATGTGTGTGACCTCCTAGGTACCAAAATATGTTAGCAATAAATATTAATTAATTAATATTTAAAGGTCAAGTACACTATTTAGCAACATGTCAAGACTACCCAAATATCGAAAAAGTCAAAGTGGTTTGACTAAATCTTTCAGTGCATGATTTATCAATATAATTAATATTCTTTTATTGTTAATGTTCCGATTTAGTAATTAGCCATGGAATATATCTGCTTTACTAAATCATGTTATTTCTCTTAACCTTAGCCATTGATCAGTTGAATGAAATTCCAAATCTCATTTGCTAATTTCATTCTATCTTGCGCAAGGATTTCTTATTCAATACTAGAAGAGAACAATTAGAACATTTTTCCTAATTTATCTAGGGTGATGAATCCTCTCTTAATTACACAAGTGTCTTCATACAGTTCCTACTATGTCCAATTAATCATTGCTTATTATTCACGTAATGAATAATGTGAACGAAGAATTAAAGCATAATCATCCCTATATAAGATAATTCAGTAATCTCAAATCAAAGGATCACTTACACAACCATCACTTGAATATTCCATAGACACAGGTAACTCTGTCCAATTAATCATTGCTTATTATTCACGTAATGAATAATGTGAATGAAGAATTAAAGCATAATCATCTCTATATAAGATAATTCAGTAATCTCAAATCAAAGGATCACTTACACAACCATCACTTGAATATTCCATAGACACAGGTAACTCTCTATATGAAATTCTCAAGCAGGTCAATTTAGTGGACTTATTTAAATAACAAGCACCTACATATTAGTTCTAGATATCACATATATCTCAGTTTATGAGAAAAATTGTTTCCCTAAGGAAAGAATATAATATGTATCTGTCTCAATAACTCTAATCATTGTCCAATAATGAGGAGAACATCGACCAGAAATATTTAGAGACATTGCTTTAATGTAAATATAAAATTCATAATTATAACTATATTATAATTTATTTTGTAAAGTAGTATTGTCTAATGGACTTTATCTTTTACTAAGATTCAATCAATAGAATATAAAATATAAATAAATGTTTTTTTATTAATAATCAAATATTTATTACATGAAATATTATATCCAAAATATAACCAATCAAAGTGGCTATAGGGTATATAACTAACAGTATAGACTGAGGTGATCCAGTATTCCAGGATCAGAGGAAGATGATGTTCTTTAGACATTTAAGTATATATTAAAAACTTGAAATGTAGGATAAATATTATTTGTTGAGAGTGTAAGTAATGGTTTGGGAATTGAAATTTAATACTAAACTTATTTTGGATTTTAATTGATAAACTATTTTATAATTCAATTTGATTATTTAACTTTTATTATTGAAGATTTTACAGAGGAATTAATATTTTAAATTCAGACATTCTTTTAAAAATGTTGCTTCATAGGTATATGAAAAATAATTTTATTCTACAGAGATTTGTTTCTTTTATTTAATATTGACAGAAATTATTTACATGAGTTATAAATTTATTAAGTTATTTCAAAAGTTTTCTCTGAAATTATAAAATCTTCCACTGACATTCTAATGTAACAAAGAAATATAAATTTTACCCTTTTCTTAGACAAATTATTTTCTTGATTAATTATCATATTAAGTTATTAAGCAAATCAGTATGTGTCTCTGCCACAGAATGTGACATTCACTGTCTAATCCTATAGGACCAGATAGGGAGTGTTACATTTAGTGGTATCAGAGCTCTAGGTTTAGCCGGTTCTAGAAAATAATCAACGGAGATTGGTATGTGAGTGAGATTTGTCTATAGTATTATTAGATGTCACTCAAGTTTGAATTGAAACTCCCTCTTATGCAAATTTGGTAAATTTATAAGATTATTACACTGTGTTTAAAATCATAGAGGTGAACATTAATATTCTTTCTAATGATATTGCCAAATATGTGTATTTGATGAATTTCTATTTCTTGAAAGAGTTGAGTTTTGTAAAATGATATTTTGGTTGAATGCTTTTGATAGTATAAGAGATTTTTGATTTGTCTTGAATATGTTTATTAACCTAATTGAGTCTTATGATAAGACTATATATGAGACTAGTGAAGCATTATGTGAAATTTTCGCAAGTTATAACGTGTTTGCTATGTAATAATGATATAAAAAGTAGATAGGTTCTAATATGACATTATATGTGATTGTACACATGAGTGTAAATTTTTATTAGTTTATATTGCCTTGAAATGATGTTAAATTGTCATATGAATGAGACTGTAAAATGAATTTGAAATATTAAATATCATAAGTGATTAAGATTTGATATGCATAAGGAAAAATGAGTGCTTTAATATCGTGGCCAGATGTAAAAGTATGATTAATACCTTAACTTAACCATTGTGAAAGCATTTAGAAAACATGTGGAATTGTAAAATTTCCTTAGATGAAAAGAAAAGAATAGGTACTTAAAATTTTAAAATTTCACTTCTATAATTGCTAAGAACCGTGGTACATGTGGATGAATTTTGGTCTGATCAACTAATATTCTTCTGCAATGCTAAGGTTATATGCAAGAATGGTACAGAATAAAGAAATAAAAACAAAGATATAAAGATGATGGCATATATATACATATAAAACAAATAAATGCAGAGAAAGAAGTGGGACAAGAAAGAAATGCAATGGGAAAATTTAAAGCAAAAAGGAAAAGAAAATAAGGAAACTTTGTTGATTAACAACAATAATTAATAATTATTGGTTAAAGCACAAATTATTAGCAATCATTAATCTATGTTGTGTATTAATATATATACATTATAGTGTTTAAAATAAGAAAAATATAAAGAAAGTTAAAGGAAAAGAATTGAGAAAAGAATAAAGAAGACAAAAGATAGTAAGTACTTAAAAAAAAGGAGACAAAATAAAGAACTAGAAAATAAGAAGAATTGAAATAAGAAATAAAATACAAACAAATAGGTTTGGGAATCAAACCAATCAAAAGTTTATTGAATCAAATCAAACCAAAGGAAAAAGAAAACAAATAAACCAAAAAGACTCATTTATGATAATGAGATAAAAACATGTACACCATTATCAAAGAAATCTTTTATATTCAAACATTGTGGCTAAGATGAAAATTTTGTCAAATATTGCCTTAAAAGACTTAAACCTCCCATGTCAACAACTAAAGTTGATGTGATTTGAGTTGACAAGTAGTATACTCTTGGCTACTTAAACATCTCACTCCATGGTTGATGGCACTTTATCTCCTTCTCATCTAATTTTTACACAACATCTGAGCCTTATACCTTCATTAGTTAGAAATTCTCTATTTCATCAATATGGATTCTATCTTCCCACTTCTTGAATCCACCTTTTCCTTGAGAAATGCTAACTTATATATTCTAGACCCTTGTTTCTTTAGTAAAGAAGTAAAGGAAAAGTATTAGTTACTAACAAAACAAAACCTCCTCATTCTTGAGATTATTGAGGATGAGTCTCTGTGTGGAAATAGTGGTCTATTTGATGTTATTGATTTTCAAAACTGGTGTGGCCTTCCGATTAAGGATTATCGTATATATCCTCGCCTTGTAAGATTGTTCTATACCAATCTCCAATGTAATCTCAGCACTAATACCTTAATATCTAATATTGAAGGTCAGATTATCAAGATCAATGAAAAACTTTTATCTCATGTTCTTAAAATTCCAACTGAAGGATGAATACTCCAATCCCTAACAGAATAGTCAGAACAGCCTTTATCTCCTTTAAAGCAAACTCAAATTACTTTAAATTTAAATGATAGTTCCTTAAAAACAGTTTTTGTTCGCAGAATAAGAAAATTGCCTCTTCTCTTAAACTTTATTAGTCATTTTTGTGTTCATAATGTTTTTCAGAGAGAAGTACTGAGTTATCACCTTAAGAGGTGTGATTTATTTTTTATTTCTATGCTTTTAATCAATAGAAGATAAATCTTCCTTCTTCCATTATCTTCTATATAAAATTAAAGATTAAGTGTATTTGCCTACCTTTTGAAAAAATTCTCACTCCTATTTTTCAATTTTTAACATCAGTCTCTCAGATGAAATGTATCCCACTAGTAAACCCTACGCCAAACTTTATTTGAAAAAGTGTGTACTTGTTTATTTAAGCTCCCAACGTATGATGATTCCGAATGAGATAGAAGAAGCTTCAACATCCAAAAGGAAGGATAACATTATGGAGGATACAAAATCAGAGGATCAAGAACCAGATCCTATTGTGGGAATATAGATAAGCAATTAGAAACTTGAAATACACCTTCTACTTTCCATAATATGAATGATTTGTATAACTTAGTATCAAGTTTAAAATCTAATTTATCAGATTTAAGTTCTAATTATGATATATTTAAACTGAAAATTTCAAGTCAACTGCTAAATATACAAAAATGATAGTTTGAGACAACTCAAACACTAACTACCATACTCACTATTCTTCAAAGTTTATTGTTTTGAGTTATTTAAAATTGTAATGTATTTGATTTGACATATGAATAAATATTTATTTTTTAGACATTATTATATTTTTCTAGGGGAAATTGTTGATCCCAGAGTGTTATAGTTAATTTTAAATAATAACAGAGTGTTGTGATGTGATTAAAGTGTATAAGTGAATATATAAATCCAATGAAGAATATACTAGAAAAAGAATTGAAGGAAATATTAAGATAATATGCAATATGTTTTGAATTGAGGATATCATATCTAATATAATTAGAGTATGATCCTAATATAAGAACTTTGGATGGAAATGATCTGTATTTTGACTATATGGTGATTATAATTGTAAGAATAAATGCTCTTTTGATAAAAAGGAAAGTGCAGTATATTTTACTTAAGTGAAAATCTTTGTCTTATAATTGTTATTTGATGATGAAGTGAATTCAGTAAATGGAAAATAATAAATACATTGTGGAGGAAAATATATGTTTTGATTCTATATTGATTATTTATGAGGTATGTAGCATTGTGAATAAAATGAGGTGTTATGGTTATAAGAAGTATTATTTGTTGCTTTGGTGAGAGTTAAATTATATGGATTCTTGTGTGCCAGATTTTGGAGTATATATATAATTCTCATACCCTGTGGTTGATTATGGAATAAGCAGGAAAATTGATTTTTTTTGAGATTCTGTTAATACTAATGTTTGTAGTAATTATTGAATCCTTAGACATTATTCAAGATAAATTGCAATGACTAATTATGATGAAAAATTTTGATAGAATAAAAATTAATGTGATCTAGTAGAATGTAAAGAGACGTTTGTTATTGCTTGGTAATTTTGATCAAATAGAATTATAATTTTTATGGATGAGTGGGAATATAAGTAACAAATGTTAGAATATAAATTAAGGTTAAAAGAGTATTTGAAATTATTGGATATGGAACAAATGATTTTCACTTTATAAATGATTTGTGAGGAGAATTGTATATAAAGCCTAAAGATATTAGGTACTAGTTTTCTAAGTAAGAACTAAAGTGAGACAAGGAAGTTAGGGAGCATCAGTGTTAGAGATCATCTACTCAAATGAATTTTGAGGATGAAATTTTTTTTAACAGGGATAGAAATGTAACACTCCGATTTCTAAAAAAAGCCGAAAGAATTTATAAACTTGTTAAGGGTCATTTTACAATAAACTCACATTATTTTATTGGCTTAGTTATTGAATGTTTTTAGTAGTGTTTAATTATTAAGATCAAGTTGTGATAGTTATGAATAGTTTATTTGGTGTTTAATATAATATATATATATAAGTAATTTGAAAGTAATTAAAGGAAAAATGGAAAGTAAATGAAATTAGAAAAAAAAATTGTTGATTATTAGTAATAAATACCTATATTTAATAAATTTTTGGTCAATCATAATTATGGTAGATAATAATAGTAGGTTTAAAATTTAAGTAAGAAGTATAGTTAATTGAAATATATTAGTGATTAAGAATGTTAGTAGAAGTTAACATAATAGTAAAGTACAAGCAATATTGCCCGCACTATGTTGAGGGTGTGTTATTAATTTCCTAATGTTTAGTTTATATAAAATTGCATTTTTTTTTCAAAATTTCAATTTTATTCATATAAAATTTATTATTAAATACATGTAGATATAGGTAAATAATTTTTATTATTGTTAGTAGTAGGAAAAAAAAACTTCATTTTAAATGGAAAACACAAAAACTTCATCTTAAGAGCTTCAAAATATATTTTTTTTCTTTTTATAATTATTAATTATATAGCATTGTAGCACCGCACAACAAAAAAATTAAATATTAATCAATAATTTTTCTAATTATGGAATGTATGATAGTATATTAATAAATAGTAAATCAATTAGAATTGTTTCGAAAAATTTTGATTACACACCAATAAAGTTTCGTAATAACTCATATTAGATTTCATTTAAAAAGACCATTTCATAATTTCTAATTGGATCTAAGAATTGAAATACATACCTAATTTATTAAAAAGATTGTCTTAGAAAAAAAAAACTTATAATTGAATAAATTTTTATTTTTTAAAAAGTGTTTAATGTAAATAAATTAAACAAATTTTATCAATTATTATATGATGGTTTGTTGAGTTACTTTAAACTAAATTCCATTTATTTGATTAATAAATAAAATTAAAAAAATAAAAAAATTAGAAAATATTTTTCTTCATATTCTTCATTATTTAAATTGAAAATAAATAAAATAAGAAAAATATTGGTAAAATAAAGCTTGCCATACGTAAAAAAGAGAAGGCGGCAGATTGTAAAAGCAAAGAGAATAAAATAGGAATTGCAAAAAAAAATGTTATAAGATCAAAAGTTACAAGAATCTTACGGACAATGATAAAGAAATATTATTCATTTAACACTATTTGCAATCAAAAGATGCAAAATATCATTATTTAAAAAAAAAAAGATGGAAAAAAACTAACCTACAATTATAAGGGTAAATTAGAAAAAATATGAAAAATAATATATTTTTATATAGAAAACACCGCTTAATTAATGGGTTAATTATGTAATTTCAAAGTTAAAAGGATAAGATAGGAATAACGAAAAAAATATTAGTTTAATTATCATTATACTATTTATAGAACAGTGTTTTGTGTTTCACTTTAGTATATACAAATAATGCATTGAGAAATGAAAAAAAAATAAAAAGAAGTAAAAAGAAAGAAAAAAAGAAAGTTGGAACCCGACAAAACATAAACGTGGCAAAAGGAGGAGAAACGATTGTTGGAATAGCAAAACAATAGATCCGTTTTATTGATTAAAAAAATTATTACTAAAAGTTTCTCGTCGCCTTAACAATAGGAGATACTAAGGTTATAAAGGGTAATTCACTCTTTCGATTGAACTTTAGTATATATAATTGGGAAATAAATTGAGAAAAAAAAGATGAAAAAGGAATAGAGAAATTAAAAAAAAAAAGAAAACAAAAGTATTTGGAACTCTCTGTCGCTCAAGCTCTCATAAAATTAAAGACAAGTGTATTTGCCTACCTTTTGAAAAAATTCCCGCTTCTATTTTTCAATTTTATAACATCATTCTCTCATATGAAATGTATCTCACGAGTAAATCCTATTCTAAAATTTATTTGAAAAAGTGTATACTTATTTGTTTAAACTCACAACCTATGATGAATCTGGATGAGATAGAAGGAGTCTCCAAAGGAAAAAATAAAATTATGGAGGATATACAATCTGAGAATCAAGAACCAGATCCTACTGTGGGAATGATAGATAAACAATTAGAAATTTGTGATATACCTTCTACTTCCCATAATATGAATGATTTGTATAACTTAATATTAGGTTTAAAATCTGATTTATCAAATTTAATATCTGATTATGATATATTTAAAATGGAAATTTCAAGTCAGCTACTAAATATACAGCAACCGCAGCTTGAAACAACTCGAACACTAACTATAATACTTATTACCCTTCAAAGTTTATTGTTTTGAGTTGTAATTGTTTTTAAATAATTATGTATCTGATTTGTTATATGAATAAAAGATTATTTCAATGTATTAGTGTATTTTTATTAAAGGAAAATTGTTAGCTTTAAGATGTTTTAGTTGAATCTTATGATAACAAAGTGTTGTGATATTATTAATAGATATTATTGAATATATTTGGATTCAGTAAAGCAGACATGAAAATGAGTTTATGAAATTATTAAGAGGATGTGTTGTATGATTTGAAGTATAATTTTAGTATAAGAACTTTGGATGGAAATAATCTATATTTTGATTGTGTGGTGATTATAATTGTACGAATAAATGCTCTTTGATGAAAAGGGAAAGGTCCAACATATTTTACTCATGTGAAAATTTTATGATACTGATGAAATATGTCTTGTAATTGTTTATTTTGGAGATGAAGTGAATTCTGTAAATGGTAAATAATGAATACATTGTGGAGAAAAATATACATTTTGATTTTGTATTACTTATTTATGAGGTATGTAGTATTATAAATAAAATAAATTGTTATGATGATAGGACAGATAAATTATTTTTCTTTTAAGTATTAAGTAACTTATAAATCCTTGTATGTCAGTTACTAAAGTTTATATAACTTTGACACTCTATAGTTGATTGTAGAATAGGAAAGAAAATCTGATTTCCTTGAGGTTAGATTATTTTATTATCTGAAGTATCTAATTAATCATTTGATGATGTATAAAGTAAGAATGTCATGTTTATACATATATGTAGTTATATGAGTTTAGAGAAATAAATTATTCTCTTTAGTTATATGAGTTTAGAGAAATAAATGATTCTCTTTAAGGAAATGTAGGTAATTATAATAAAAGAATATTATGCGATGATGAGTTAGGAAAATTGATGAATCACGAAGAGTATGGAAGGATGAACTATTAGATTGACAAATTAGTATTCATGTATTATGGTAGCATTTTGTATAAATAAAGAGGAATGTAATTTAATAGGATTTGGATGAATTCAAGGAGACAGTAGTTATTGCGCGATGAATTTTGATATATTAGAAAGATGAATTCTAAGAATGGATATAAATAGAAATAGTGAATACTAAAAGCATAGATAAGGTTTTAAAAAGGTTTTGAATTTTATGAATATGAATATAAGGGAACTTGTATAAGTTGATTTTAGTATGTCTATATGAAGAAATTATTGGATTCTGAGTTGAAGTTATTATATATTGATCAGTTGAACAAGATTTTTTGTATAAATGATTCAAGTAGGGAAACATAAATAGGATATAAGAAGAAATTCTAGTCCATTAAGAAATAAATTGACACATGAAAGATTATGACATACTAATAATGGAGATTAATTATCCAAATGAATTTTGAGGATGAAATTCTTTTAAGAGAGGTAGAGCTATAACACCCCGAAGCATGAAGATTCGAGAAAGTTTATAAAACAATTTTTAATAGGATTGATTCCTAGTTTTATTGTGATCCTATTCAAAATCTATTGAATAAATAGTCATTTGATTTTAGTTTTATTGATACTTATCTGTGTTTATTAAAATTTTAGCATTTAATTTTCAAAATCTTAATCAATAATATTGTCAGTGAATATTCGATAAAATGAAAGAGCATTCAAACAATTATTCATATTCATTGCCAATTTTAGTATTTGAATGTTAAGCATACAATTTATAAAGGTTATTTACTAACAAATAATAAGTATTGGTTAAATTATAATTTTAATATATAGTAAATTATAATATTTTGTGGGATTTTAAATAAATGAATGTAAATGAATAGTTAAAGAAGGGAAATGGAAATGAGAAGAAGGGATTAATAATAATAATAATAATAAACTTCTCTCTCTCCCCGATCCTCACCGTGTGATAGTCCTACTCCCCTTCTCCTTCATGTTTCCAGCCAAATGGCCATGGGAACCGGCAAACAAGCTCTCAAGCTTCAAGGTTTCGACAAGAGGAATTTGTCCATGGTCTGGGTTCGTGCAATAGATGCGTGAAATGGGAGAAAATGGGCCCGAAAGCATTGAACCTACCGAATCTCTTTTCAGGTGATTTCTCGCTGTTCCTTGCAAGGTTAGCAGGAAAGGTAGGCATCGATCGATTTATCACCTCCTAGTGAACGTTTTCCATCCTTCAATTCCAGTGTTGGGCTTAGATTTGCAAATCTGCCATGAACAGTGGTCTTGAGGTGACTGTCAGGGTTATTTTCGATAAAAAGAGCCACTGATTCAACAAATTAAAGATGAATTTGAGTTCTACATGGAAATTTGAGTTTGGGGATGAGTGGATTATTCAATTCCACCAAGAATTGAAGTTTCGACCATTGTAGACGACACTTTTGGCAGTGGTCGGCGAAACTCTGACAAGAAACCCGGGAGACAGAATGTTGCATTTTGTGCACTGAACATGAATCCAAAATTCAATTTTTGATCGGTATACTTTAAGATTCAGTTATTAAATTTCAATGTAATTGCAATTTAAAATTTATTTGGTTGAATTATTTAAATTGGCTTAATTATAATTAGGTAATTAAATGAAATATAGAGTGAATTGAACTGCCAATTTATTTATGACACTAACCAATTTATGGAAATTTTTAATAAAAATTAACCTGAATCTAATGTATTGCCTCTGCGACCTCTTGTTGACCGCGCTATGAACATGAACCGTGCTAGTCTTTTCTAGCCTTCAGTTGCTTGTTTCAGCATTCGCAGCCAATCTTTATTTCAGTGAACTTGTTTAAATAACAAGCACCTGCATATTAGTTCTAGATATTACATATGTCTCAACTTATGAGGACAGCTGTTTCCTTAAGGAAAGAACATAATATGTACCAGTCTCAATAGTTTTAATTATTGTCTAATGATGAGGAGAACATCTATCAAGAATATTTAGAGACATTGCTTTAACACAATTATAAAACTCATAATTATAACCACATTATAATTTGTTTTGCAAAGCAGTATTGTCTCATGGACTTTATCTTTTACCAAAATTTAATCAATAGAATATAAAAAATAAATAAATGTCTTTTATTAATAATCAAATATTTATTACATGAAATATTATATCCAAAATGTAAAAAATCAAAATGGCTACAGGGCATATAACTAACAAAAGCTTCACTTTTTTTTTCCGTTGTCCTTCAATATATGTACCATAATCTTTGGTGGTAATTTGTAGGTTGAAATCCAACACCCAAAACACTTGTAGCTTGTCTATAGAATACAGATTTTGATTCTTTTTCACTCTGCAAATATTAATAAATAAGTAAAAGCAGGGTTTTGCTTCTGTATAAAAAAGCTTCACTTCTTTTTTCCATTGTCCTTCAATATATGTACCATAATCTTTGGTGGTAATTTGTAAGTTGAAATCCAACACTCAAGACACTTGTAGCTTGTCATATAGAATACAGATTTTGATTCTTTTTCACTTTGTAAATATTAATAAATAAGTAAAAGTAAGATTCTGCTTCCGTATTCGCTCTGTGAAGATGGACAAGGATCGAAATTTGTGTTGAAAAAGGTGTTCCATATTCGCTATCTGAAGATGGACAAGGATCGAAATTTGTGTTGAAAAAGGTGTTCCATATTCGCTATTTGAAGATGGACAATGATCAAAATTTGTCTCCATGAAGATATATTCCACGATCACCGCACCATTTGTTAACTATTAAAATTGGATACTGAGAGTATTTGAGAATCAGCCCTCACTTGTTTAGAGTAAATTTGGGATATATATATTAAAATTAAAGATAATTTTATTAGACTGGAGATTGTAAGAATCTTGTATTTATGTATTAGTAAGAATTTATTTAAAAATGTAATATCCTTTAATATATTTATATATTATTTTTATGTATTTTATTATTATATATTATCATCCCTCGATGACTCTTTAGCCTATCATTCCGCTTTCAATCGGTGTTTCAATCTTTGTCCATATCCATTACCCATAAATTTGTACCTTTAGATATTAACAATGTAAATTAATAATGATTTTATTTTATTTTTATTTCTTTAAACATTTTTAATTTAAAAAGCTAGTAATATTAGAAATTTGGAAAACTATGTCATGAATTATAAGAGTAATTATAAAATTTAATTATAATTGAAGTTTAAAAAATGACCTTATTTCAATTTATTTTTATGATCACTATTTCACATCGTTTTCCGAAAATAAGAATTAGAAAAATAAAATTTAATATTAAATACATGTAAAAGTTGAGTTTGAAGGAGGAAAATAAAATAATGTGGAATTAGTTCCAAGTAGCCAAATGGATGATTAATACTCAATGTGCCAACTCATACAGTGCAAACATTTTTTAATTAAAAAGAAAAGATTTTATTTTGCTCAATGCGGACCGAATGATGAAATTATTAATAAGTATTGCAAGGTCACGCCCAACATATAACGGTAACTGACTGCACAAAACGGGGAAAGCTGATCTGGGCTATGCCTATCACTACGAGGCTACCAACATACGACCGTTACATGTCGATTGCCTCTCTGGCGCAAAAAAAGTCAAATTCGCACTCTCTTAAGTTCAAACTTAGAGGCCAACTTGTCATAAGTCTATAATTAAAAGAATTGGCTTGAAATTTTAGTTTTGTATTTAATCGGATTCAGTGAAATTTGTTTGTATATCTCGATCTTATTTTTGGAATTAAATGGTAAGTAAATTTCTGCTAAATTGAAAAAATACAGAAAAATAAAATCAAAATTAATTATTATTTTAATATTCTCAAAATCTAAATTTATTGTCAGATTGTATATATATTTATTATTAAACTGTGTACGTGTGGAATTTATTTTGTAATTTATTTGATTAAATTTTATTAATCAATTTAAATTTGATTCTAACACAACAGGGTTAAAGAAAAACATATATTGAATGGGTAAATGCATAATTTTTATCCCCAAATTTTATTATTTTAATTTTATAACAAACTCAATTTTTTTTATTTTGATCCATCAAAAAATTCGACTTATAAATTATACATATTAAATATTTAAATTTATAAAATTATTTTATGAGATTTTTCAACTTAATAAAGTAAATCAATTAAACATTTATTAAATTATTAAAAATTTTGAAATTATTACTTTGCATGAAAAAGTGTACGATGTTAACAGGATATGCAAGTTCAAATAGGCTAAATGATTAAAAGTATCTCAAATTTTGGGGTAGTTTTAATTATACTATAAATTCAACTTTTTTTCTCCTAATATTTTGAATTTTAATTTTAGTTATAATAGTACTCTAATTTTAAATTATATATAATTTAATGAATAAAATATTATTTTCTTTGAAAATATACTCTCTTATGGTTAGGTTAATTAAAAATTCACTATTTAATAATATCCTAATTAATTATATTAGTTAGAAATTTAAATTCATAAAAAGGCAAAGTAAAATAATAAATTTTAGTTAATTATAAAAATAAAATATAAATTTAAGTTTTTATTTTGCTATTTTTAAACATTGAATTTTGTTTATATTCAAACTAAATCTCTTATAAAATTAATTTTTATTCATTATGGCATCATTTTATTTTTAAGATGAATAGATTGTTTTTTATTTTAAGCATAAATACTTATTTATTAGTCTAATTTGGAAAAAAAATATTAAATTGAATTCCGCAAAAATAATATAATTTAATATATTTAAAATTAGAATATTATTATAACTAAAATAAAGGTTTAAGATATTAGAAAAAGAAAGTTTAATTTATAATATAATTAAAACTACTCATAAAATTTGAAGTAGCCATTCACGTACAAAATACATCATTCACAATGTTCAGGGTGTTATAGATTTAACGTTACAAAATTCAAGTGCGAAATTATATATTTCGCCCATTTGAAAAATAATTAATTGAAGAACACATAGTAAGCCAAAATATGACCAAATAAGTTATTATCATCCATCCAAAAACAGCAAATAAATTTAGAAGAAAACAAAAAAAGAATCAAGTATATTCAATTATAGATTACAAAACCCAGTAAAGCACAGAAGAGTTCTATACAACAAGAGCCCTTTCCTCCTTGTACAACATACATCACTTCTTTTCTGGCATCAAAAATACCTCTTCATCAATCCACTGCGATGAAGGAAACTCTTGCATCCACCACTGTCTTTGCTTCCAGGAAAATCTTCCGAAAGAAGAACTTTTAGGTGTATGGTTTTTATGAGTACTTTTTAAGGCTTTGAATCTAATGCGTGAGAAAACAACCATCCTCCTTGGATCATTTTTTGCCATTCATTCCTATCCTATCCATGATGATTTGTCTCAGGGACATTGCTCTCTGAATCTCCAACCTTGTTTTCCATGCAATTCAATTCGTTCATGGATTCAATTTCCATACTTGTCGTACGACTCTTTCTGTTCCTCCAATCCTGATACATGGAGTGTACAAATCTATTTTTAAGGCTTCTCAACAGAAACATAACATAAAGCAAATTATAGCTAATAAGGCTTTTCAACCCCTCATAATTGATTGAATAAGTAAAAAATGAAAGGGAGAAGGAAAATATCAGCAACCAACTAGGAAGAACCTGCATGAATTTGAAATATAAAATTTTAGGGCTTGTCTGAAATAAATGAATTCCACAAAATTTTATGGAATTCATTTGAAATTTTAATATTTTCATGTTTGGTATACAAGTGAGGTATTCAATCCATGATTTCAATTTTTTGGATTTAGCACAACCGAATCAAAATCTATTATTTGCAAAGAATTCTACACTTCACATTCATTTTATACCAAATAAAGGATTAATGAGCATTACAAACTCATTAACTCATAAAGCTCTTAGTACAGAACGAAATCAGCATTGAAAAAAGAGCTACTGATAGAGTACTAGCAGAGCACTTTGATAAAGTATATACACAATAATCATGACTTGTCTTCACAAGTGAAACCATATGGTCTTATCCATTATGTGAAAAGATCTTAGTCATTATGCATACTTGAGAAACAATACATCATAGATCTCTCTAGTGATGATAGTAGTAGTGCTAGTATTTTATATATTATATATTTCATAATTTTATGACACATTAAGTGATAGAGTTTGCAGTAAGTGCCCAACCCCTGTAATTCAATGTTTTTGGTGAAAAACTTGAAAGAAAATTAAAGCAGAAATAAATAGTTGCGGGAGACCAATACAATCATCTTTTCAGGAGAAATAGGAATTTCATAAAGTAAAAGATGTAGACCCAAAAACAAAATAGCAAACCAGTATTCATACCTCACGAAATGGATACTCATCTGCTTCAAGCATTCGCACAGCCTGACTCATTTTGGGTCTCTTTTCTGCATCAGGATCAACACACCGAAGTGCAACCAAAAGAGCACGTTTCAGAGCTCGTGCTGTTGGTTTAACTTCAAGACTTGGGTCTGTAACTTCCTCAGCTCTTCTTGTCCCAACCATCACCTTTAGCCACTCAACAAGATTGACCTATTATATGCAATTAAGATGCTCAGTAAAAATTCTTGCAGGAAACAGTTTATTTACTGTTCATAAGTACAGACAAATATACAAATCACTAACGAAATGTAAAATCAATGTTAATAGCCTCTAGATCAAGGAATGCGTTACCTCATTAGCTGGTCGGCCATAGTCCACAGGGTCCCTTCCAGTAACTGCTTCTAGCAGTAGGACACCAAAGCTGTAAATGTCACTCTTCTCATTTAACAAGCCAGTATTAGCATATTCTGGTGCAACGTAACTGATTCCCACCAAAGAAAAAAAAAAGTAAAATAAGATAAAACACAAGGAACTCCCATCACAATCTGTTTCATAAATTGGCATTGTTACTTGCGAAATTAAGAAAAAGAAACTATACATTACCCAAATGTACCCATAACCCTAGTCGTGATGTGGCTCTCTCCTGAACCGAGGAGCTTGGCCAACCCAAAATCAGAAACCTTGGCATTAAACTCATCATCAATCAAGATATTGCTCGACTTTATATCTCTGTGAACAACCTTTGGTTCTATTGCTTCATGCAAATAGGCAAGCCTGCAATCAGATTTATGAACCAATTTTTTTATCGTTGTACATGATGGAGACAAATTTCAGTTTTGATATCATCATAGTTCGTTAGATTTGGGGAGCATTACTACAATTAAGAACAAAAAAAAATTAAAAAAAAAGGGCTGAGGTGTCAGAACTTATGTTAGAAAAGAGTTAAAATTGCAACAAGTTTAAATTGCTCAAAACTGAATGAGCCTTCGAAAAAAATCTTCAATCCTAGTCATTTATGAGATAGTTCTGAATTTAAAATTCAAAATTAATCTGTAGAAATGTGAACTTACGCTTTTGCAGTGCCAAGAAGAACCTTCATGCGAGCTTCCCAGGTAAGTGTACCATGATGGCGCATTGCTCCATGTAGCCATTGTTCTAAATTGCCATTGTTCACATATTCATACACCAGCATCCTATGCAAATGAATAGCAAGATTTCGCATACAAAAATTCAGAATGACAACTTTGCCTATGATAGATTAGGGGGTAATTATTAATGATGAAGAGGAAAAGAATGGTACCTGTGAACTCCTTCAATACAGTAGCCAAGAAGCCGCACTAGATTCTTATGTCTAACATGACCAATAGCCTCCACTTCAACTCTAAATTCTTTCTCTGCCTGGCCTCTAATAAACCAATTGTCTTGCAAATTATTATAAGGTTACATTACAACAAAAAACACTGTAAGAGATACTGCCTTTAAATTGCACTTACAGATTGTTAAGAAGCTTCTTCACAGCTACCTCAGTCCCATTGATTAGTCTACCCTTATAAACAACCCCATATCCACCCTCACCAAGTACATTATCTGTCGCAAAACGGTTTGTTGCAAACTCAAGATCCCTGAGAGTAAACCAGTGGCCCCATCCAAGATGTGAAATCTCTGGCAAGCCAATCAAGGGGGAGGCAGTCACAATTCCCGCATATGATAATGAAGACTGCTTCCTCACAGTCCCAGAGCTTCCTTCTTCCCCTGAGTGCGAACTATATGTTCTTTCATGATGATAAATTGAGCTACTTTGGCTGATATTATCAGGATCACTTGATTTGCTCATGCCCAAATGAACTGAATTTTTATCACTTGATTTATCATGGATTGTGAGGAATAAATTTTCAGTATGATCATTGAAAGTCTGAGCCCCAACCCTATCAACCTTGATATCCTTTGACACATTTGGTATTTGGGAGAGGGAGAACTTATCCACTGGTCTTCTGGGTCTCCGCCGAAATGTAACCCATACAGATAGAACACAAAGAATCAAGATTATAAATGCTCCAACAGACACTCCAATTAATACCCATAATTTTAAACCCAAAAATGACGTCTTCTTTGATAGTTCTGCATTCAAACTTTCAGATGACATCTCTGATTCTCCACGGTCAAAACTGTATTAGGTGGTAGTGCTTAATATCCCAATAAATCAACACATGACCACCTGAGCAGCAGAAACATTTCATGTAACTCTTAATACATCAAAATGGCTAATGCACATCTGAATTTTCAGAGATCCTATTCAGGCCTGAATATTTTATATATAACCCTTTAGCTATGAAATTTCAATTCTCCAATCTAAGGGGAATAGAAGGAGATGAAATTCATTCATTGATCAATAAATTTGAATAAATCATATTTCTGGGCTCTATCAATACATTGCCTACTATAAAAGTGATCAGAAGAAGAAGCAAATAAAAAGAGAAAAAAAAAAAAGAAATAGGAGAGAACCCAATAAGACATAAACAAGTTACAACTGAGAATTTCATGAACTAATTACGCTGCATCTAAAACTAAACAGAACAATGTAACACCAACTAAGACCCATCCTACACAAATCCAAAGTTGAAAGAGAAAGGAAAAACAGACCCATAAATCACACATCGCTAAGCAGCAAAGATATGACAGAACTAATAAGTCGTCAAAAAGCATCACTTATGATCCAAGTAAGAGATAGGTAAAAAGAATTGTGAATCCTTGAAAAATAAAAGTTAAACTAAGAAAAACAACGAGAAAAAGGAAAATGGTTAAAGGAAAGAATTTACCTTTGCAGCGATCCAAGGGTATAGGCTAGCCCCCTTGATCTTCTTCCTTGAGCAGCCACAAAAGTAAAGAAAGGGCTTCTCTTTTATGAAGCAAGTGAGATTCAATAAGCATAGATAGGCCAATGTAGACCTCAAGTAACACAAACCCACCAAAACCCAGAAGCCTCCAAAAGGCACAGTTGCAGAGAGGAGTAGTTTAGAAGCACAAATGCCACCTAGTGGGCCCAAACAAGAACTGGATGAATGATAAAAAGAAATGCAAAGAAAGCGAGACAAAAATCTGATCTTTCAAGGCAAATGTACAGAGATTGTTATATATAAATATGGGTAATTTTAGGGCAAAAAGGCAGAGAATGGTGAAATGGTTGGTGGGTTTTGTGTGTATGTGGAGAAGAGAGAGGGACCTCTTAGAAAAGCTGGGCAGGAAGCTTGGTTTGCAATGGAGGAAACCAGAAAGGGAAAGAAACAGTAAAGGAAAAGCAAAATGGAGGTGGTGGCCTTTATAACCAGGTAAATAAAAAAATTAAAAACTCGAACACAAAAAATAAAAATAAAAAAGAGTCAATGAGCTTTTGCATACCCAACTGTCCTTTTCTTTTGAAGAAATTCTTGTCTAGAAGCTTACATTTAGCTGTAACACTGTGTTTGGATTAGAGATAAGAGAAAACACGGGAAAGAATAATGCGGGAAAATGAAGGGGGAAGGAAAGAAAAATAAACTAATTTCCTTTCTTGTGTTTGGTTGTACAAGGGAAAAAAAGGCCGTAATACATGACAATAACTCAAATGTTTTAGGTTTCAATAATTTCACCTTGTTTTAACTTTTTTTTTAATTTTATCCAAATTTTGACTTTTATAGCAACAGCGCCCTTAATTACAGTTAAAAGGAAAAAATAACAAATAAACAAGTATTTTCATCCTTTTAAATTATCATTTGACTTTGATAAATTTAAAAATAAAAGCTTTTGAAATAAATGTGCTCATCAATAATTTAATAATGTAGTTCTTTTGTCACTTATACAAAAACTCCAAGCATGGTATACAAATTAAATTAATAAAATATAATTTTTAACTATGTATTTTGTTCTATATTATCTTACTTTAAGTATGGTAAATCTTAATAATTGTAATTTGTTAATTAATAATATAGTCAAATTATTATTTATTTAATAACAATAAATAAATAACTTCTTAATTATTTTAATTGTACATGTTTCAAAGATCATGTATCGAAATATATATATATATGTCACCTATTAGATGTGAATATAATTAAATATTTAAAGGACATTTAAAATTTTATATTTAATTTAAAAAAATAAAAATACTTTTTTATTTGTAATTTCATTCTTAATTGTAATCGAGAGTGATATTATTACAAAAGATCAAAATTCGCAAAAAATTAACAGAAATATCAAAATATGGTAAAACTGGAAAAGCTAACAGAGTTCTAAATATTTTAATATATTAGGCCCAAGAAAAATAGCTTTCTATTTTCCCTTTAATTTAGAGAAAAATTCTAAAAGTATAAAATAAGAGTTATTTTCTCTTTGCTAACTATTTATCTATAACTTTACATAAAAATTTTCCTACTAATGGAGCATGACTAGTTCCTCTATTAATATTTGATAATTTTAACTTTTTTGTGTGTGAACATAGTATAGCATGTTTCCAAAAAAGCAAAGTTGCAAAAAAATTATTAATTTTTTATATTAAGATCATCATCAAATAAAAGATTTAGATCGTCTATATTTATATTTCTTATTTCTCTTGTGAAAAAAATTATAATATACTAACTGGTAAATTTAGAAATTTAGTTTAGCAAAGACTATTCTGAGCCTTGACCGAACTTATAGAGTAGAGGGGATCTGGTCAGCTAGCCTAATCTTGCTTTAGGTAAGCATTCTCGAACTAACTTTTGTTATGCTTAGGTAAGGTGCTTTATGAAAAAAAGGCTTGAGTTTGGATTGCATATAAATGCCTGTTTGAGAGTCTGAGTAGTGGGGGCAGTGTCTGGTCTTGCATATTTGGGAAGGAATTTGAACTCTTTAGATGGGGGTTACAGCTTAATCTGTATGGAGAAAGGGGGGGGGGGGGGGGGGGGAAGTGCCTAAGAGGGGTGTGGTACTTGGGTTTTGTTGGGTGTGATGTTTGGGGGGTCTAGGTTGTTGGGGGGCGAATCTGGGGGTGGGGGCG
>CANUEX010061691.1:0-36926 GCA_948099535.1 Jatropha multifida | reverse complement strand
CATTTATTATATTGTGAAAGCATACTGCCTGAATGTGTGGGTTTGCATTATTTATTATTATTCACTGAGTTTAGTGAAACTCACCCCCCTTCCATAAATATTTTTCAGAGAATAGAAGTACTGTTGGTCCTTAAGACTCTGCTTCCTTCTTCGCAGAGAATTAATCATGTTAGTATAAACTCTCTGTTAGTATTTAGAATACTCCGCACATTTTATTTTACTCCGCAGTTAGGATGCTTAAATAAATAATGGTTTGTAATAGAATTATCATGTGATTATAAATAAATTATGGAGTGTAAATGACTATCTGGAGTCTGTATGATAGGAATAGTTTGAACATATTATGACAAATAAATATTTGTATGAGAAAATATTTTTATTATATGGATATGGGCCCAAGCTGCGAATAGTACTTAATACTAATGCTGGGTCAAAAAAAAAAATTATTAACTCTGATTGTCTTATGAAAAATGTCATAATATGGGCTTACTATTCTGATAGACAAATGAACATAGGGATGGATTGTGATAGTTTAGGCTTACTACGGGCCTCGGGTGCCTTAAACTTACCTAGGTCCTAGTGCCGGTCCGGCCCACGGTTTTGGGTCGTGACAGGATTAGAATACTAAAGACTTGATCTAGACTCTCCATTCATCACCTCTTTAAGAAGTAGTGGCAAATTTGATTTTGATGACTTATAAAAGTCAATGTTTATCATTTGAGTGGCAACTTCTTCTTTTTTCTTCTTCTTCTTCTTCTTCTTCTTCTTCTTCTTCATTTTTCTTCAATTTCCACTTATTAACACACTAATTTCATTACATTAAACCTTAAGTAAGTGTTGTAACTTGGAGATTTAAGCTTGAGTGTTGATATTTGGTGATGGATTTCAAGGGAATTTCAGAATTCTCTACTTAGACAAAGGTGGGTGAACCCTCTACCAAGGATAAGGGAAAAACTAAGGCTTAGAGAGCTGTTGTTTAAGCTTGTAGAAGCTTAATTTTGGGTTTGTTCTCATAAACACGCTTCCTTGCTCTTATTTTTGGATTTTGAATTTCTATCCTATTAAGAGAAATTTGGGGATTATGATGAAATTGGTTAAATGAAAGTGAATTGAATGCTAAAGTTTGTTCTTGGGTATTATTTAAGCATGATTATATGTTCCATTGAAGAGGAAATTTCCTCTTCCTATTCCTAAGAGTGGCCAAACCTACTAAGCTTAAGGGCCTTATGTTTTTTTCTTATTTTCTTTGCTTGCTTATTTTCTTAAAATGATGGTAGATAAGTATTTAGCATGTGGTAGAAATTTCTACCATGAATCCTTAGTCTTTTATGATTTTTCTCCATGACTAAAGTATGACAAATTTGAAGATTCTTGCATGATAGAGATTAATTAGTTGAATTGGTACTATATGCATGTTAATAAGGATGAATACATGGTATTATGCTAGATAGAAAGTTAATTTGCCTAAATAGACTAAGTATGGTACTTTTCCTACTTATGTCATAACATAGGAAAAGTCATCTTTTGGGAAAATCACATGCTTTAATATGATAATATCTTTTGTTTGACGATAAATAATACATGTGTGAGAAGCTTGGATGAAATGCTATGTTATACCTTAAGGAATAAGAAAATGCATGCTTTTAGTATAATTATAATTCTTGGATATAATAAGTGCTTTAAGTGAGTTAAATGATAAGAAGGAAGCTTTTATGATGCAAATCACATATGTGACATGCATTTTTCCTATGACTTGAAAATAGAAATTTTGTGAAATTGTTGGAGTTATAGTATGGTTGGAGTTTATTTATATCCTAGGAATACAATTGAGACCTCATTTGATTTAAATGTAAAATAATAATTGATTTCATGGAAACCACATTTTGGTCACATGAATTATGTAACCCTTCTCTATCTATGAGCTGATTAGAAGTACTTGGAGACAAGTATCATGTTTTTTTTAAATAAATATTTAGAAAATAGCAAATTTGATTGTTAACATGATTTAGAAACTACCTTATATTCTATAAAAGAAAAGTTTTCCCTTCCCTATTTTTCCTTTTTTTCAAACCTAGGATGGTTCATTTTACTTTTAATTAATGATTTTCTCTTAAATAAATTATTTTAAGTATGTAATTAGAGTTGATAAATTTCCATATGACCTAAGTTATAGTGCTTTTGCGAAAATAAGTATGTGCATGCGTTGAATATGATGATGATTTTCTATACTTTTGATGTGTTTTGGATGATTTGGTATGTATTATTAAACTTTTATGGTTAAAGTTACTTTTTTGACAAAAGATTCCTATGGTATGAAAAATTGTCAATTTTGAGTAACTAATAGAGTTTATGCATGCTTAGTATATATTTATACTTCTAAGATATAAATGATGTTTTGGTGACATAATATGTCAATATGTGATTTGTATGAAGGAAGTTGCATTTTTTTGCCAAAGCATTCCCTATAACAAGTTTTTACAAAAAAAAATATATATATGGCTTCTAAGGCTTTAATGGGTTTAAGCTAAGAATCTCTTATGTTAATCCATAAGCAAATGAAGGAAATGATTTATGAGATATTATATGGTTTGAGAAAATTTAACGGAAAATGAGTTTAATGAGAAATGTTAAGATTTAAGAAACAGCGATGAGTTTTTGGGCTCTAATATACTTGGTGTGAACTTGTTGTATGATTTGATCTATTATGTAAGATGAGCATGCTTGGCATTTGATGTCATTATGATATGAAGCTATAACCATATACTAGACATGTGGATGCCTTATATTTAAGCGAATGAGCTCCATATGTATAAGTTAGGCTCTTAAGCCTTTATAATTATTTTGGCGAATTAAGCCTATTATGTATGAATTATGAAATCTTGTCTACTTTATTTTCTCCTAAGTGTATGTAAGCCCCTTAAGAAAAGTATTTTTTTAAGCAAATTAAGATAATAATAATTATAATATATGATTTTACTATTACATGTTCTTGGTTTAAGAATAAGTGATTATGTTGTTAAATGAATTTATATAGCATGATAATGTGGAATTTCGATTTAAAAGGAATAGCTTGCTTAATGGTAAAATAAACGTTTAAAGTAATAATTATATGATATTATGAGTTATGTAGAGGTGTACATGTTTTGTTTTCCAAAAGTTATTATGATTATGAAATTCTTTTAAATTTTATATTTTCAAGCATGTTGCCATCACAACATTGGATTGTATGAGATTTATGAGTACCACTGAGTTTTGTACTCAACGCGTTGATTTTTATCAAGCGTAGGTTGAAAACCGTAGTTGCCGCTTAAAGACAAGGGAGTAGCATTGGAGTAGAAGAGTTTTGTTTCACTAATTATCGAATTAATCATGTGTATTTAAGAATTATGGCATCAATAAATATTATTTATTTGGAAGAATATATTATTGGAGTCTATTCCGTTTGTTTCAGTAAAATAACTTGCAAGAAAATAATTTGCTGAAAAATATTTTCATGGAAAACATTTTCCTTGAAAAATATTTTCCAAATGACTTATTTTCCATTGTTTGGTTGTAATATTGAAAATTAGTTAAAAATATTAAAGTTTTTATCTGATAAGACCATAAAAATATTAATAATAATATAAGTTTTATAGTTTAAAAGTTTTATTCTCAAACATGAAAAGAATGAAAAAAATATAGATTATGAAAGTCGCAGGTGGCTGGTGGTGTTGGTCGGTGGTAAATGATGACTGGTGGTAATGACTATGATAATTAACAAATTAAAAAAAATTAGATTTATAAAGTTTAGCAATGTTCGAAAAATATTTTACTCTCTCGAAAATGAGATTGCTTTCCTTAAAAAATGATTTAATTTTCCTTTGACTAGGAAAATACTTTCTGTTAAATTATTTTCTTGAATCGCCTAAAAAACAACAAATTATAGAAAATATTTTCCTGCAAGTTATTTTATAGAAACAAATGGAGTCTGAGTATGTTGATTTAATTACGTATGTGTATAAGGAGTTAAATATGGATTATATTATATGTTGGATGTAGAATTCTCTACTAAGTTAATTATGCATGTTTAGAATATATATATATATATATATATATATATGTATATGTATATGTATATGTATTTAAATTATTGATTACTATGGTATTAATGAAAAGATGAATGGTTATGAAATTACCGAAGTGATTATTGTGTTGTGTTGATATTGGAGTTTGATGGGGGATTGGAGTATTGAATTGGAAGTGTTTTTTGGCAAGCTCAGTTTTTAGGGAAAAACTCTTGCACTTCTTTTGTAGGATTCCCAAATCATTTTAAAAAAAATATTATTACTTGCTAACTTGTGAATACATAATCACATCTAATTCATAATTTAATTTATAAGATATATATATATATTGGTTAAAACTGTGCCTCCAACATCATATGTGATGCTCATCATCTGATGTTTGAAGACTAGGTAGTAGGTATTACAGTTGATCAACCACAAGTATTTTTTTATTCACTGTAGATTAGAGTTGCATTTTTCTAGGAAAAATGAGCTTTTAAAGCGTGCATGTATCTTATGGGCTTTTATAGCAAAAATAAAGGACATAATTGAAAATTATCAACCACTGTACTAGTGGCATATGCTACTTAAGTCTTGATAGCAATGGTTTTTAGGTTTTTATTGCATCCTTAATTCACAAGTTCATAAGCAACTTCAACATTATTTATAGAGTAAGCACAGAAATGGTGGAACTCAGAAATGGTGGAAAAATCAACATTTTCTTTAATAAAAATGGAATAATGTTCGAATTCTATTACAAAATAATATTATCCCCAAATGCATGTCTTATTTAGAAAAACAAAGGAAATAAAGAGTAAGAAGAAGAAGCGCCACCGCGCTACGACATGTATGAGGCCTTTATCCTCCCCTCACTCTCATGATCAACTTCTTCAATCACAACTTATCTACGACTGCGTCTAACACTGCGACCAACTCTTCCTCCATGGGCATCCCAACCCGGCCTCTTGGCACCATGCTAGTTCTCTACATTCACTTAAGCACACTAGTATTGCATGTCATGCATACACAATATTCATAGCACATTCTTTTTCTATGTTGTTTTTACTTATAGATATATGCTCGTCAAAGAGCATTGCCATAACAAGCTTTAGCTTGGTGGCTTCAAATAACTTGCTTACTTCATTATAGTCTTCAATGGATATTTGAAACACAAGACAGGGGCGTCAGCCAGTAATAAGAGTTAACATAATAAAAGGAAACATAATTTTCAAGAAATAAATATCATATTCACATGACTGCACCTGGGTGGAGTCATCCGATAAGGGCTCACTGCATGCATACTTATCTTGCCCTATATAGGCAATCCTATGCATGCAGATGAAAGTAAATGAAGCCTTAGGAACATGCTTTGGGCTGCCGACAACGACAGTAAAGTTTGGTGCCTTAGTATCAGATCCTCGCCTGATACGCTTGGCGTGCTATTACTTCAATATAAAGAGAAGAAGAAAAAGAGAAGAATGTTATACCCTCAATTTGGCAATCTCAGATATTTTGATTATTTTGGTAATTAGTGTCATTTAGAAGGTTAGAATAATTGGAATTACTTTAATTTGTTAATGAGAAACCATTAATTAAAAGATGTGATGTTTAATGGAAACCAATTTTATTATGAAAATCAAATTGGAAGAATGTCAAATAAGCTTAAGCTTTGACAATGAGAAGCTAACATGAGAAGCTCCTTAAGCTAGCATCTTGATTTAACATTTAATGGATTAATGTTAAATCACTTAAAACATTTTATTAAGGTTTAGTTGTTTATATATATCCTTAATCTGATAGTTCTTGGTATTCTAGCTTGTTCAATAATTTCAGTTATCCAAGTTATAACATCTGCACCATATAAGGTGCTAGCTTGAGATGTTAGCTTACCTCAGGTGAATCCCACATTGGCTAAGAAAAAAGTGTAAGTGAAGCATATAAAAATGGACAACCCTTAGATTAACAAGAGGCATTTTGGGCTATTGAGTTGGTTCTAGCCCAAGAACAAAAGCGTACATGCCAAAGTGAGTTTGACCCAAAGCTGACAATATCTTGCTAGGCTTGGGCTACTACAGACTTGGTATTAAAGTCAAGCCTTGTCCCTCTAGAGGTGATGAGACAAACCTCAATAAGGATGTTGAGTCCCTAAGAGGGGGGGGGGGGGGTGAGTTGGTTCTAGCCCAAAAGCAAAACCGTGCAAGCCTGAGTGAGTTTGTTCCAAAGCGGATAATATCATACTAGGCCAAGGCTGTTACACGAGTAATCTAGAAATCAAGAATAATGAGAAACACTATAGTTAGAGAGTATTAATATTAATTAAATGGAAAATGGAAATTAAAGCCTTTACGAATCAATTTGAAAGATTAAAGTGAATTGAAAATGAGTTAAAAAAGAATGATTTCTCTATAAAGCACAATTTTGCTCGAAAATCTCAAAACTTTACCTGAAAATCTCAAAAATTGTTAATTTAGGTATGATGTTACTTAAACGGGGCTGAGATTATTAAGTACACTTGGTTTAGATCTAATTGGGACTAAACTAAGGTAATAAAAAAGATTCAGGTGCAATTGTATGAAAAGAGAAACAAAAGAAGGATTAAGGTGCAAAAAGGCAACTAAAGGACAGGGGAGGAATTACCATGAAAGTCTTATCTATTAATGATGAATCATAAGGCACCTCTTGCTCATTTTTTTTGCTAACAATGGTCAAAGCTCCTTGAAAAGCGTGAGAGAAAACTCTTAAGGCAAGCTAAAAGTGCATAAGTTTTAAAGAATTTTCAAGTGATTCATAAGGAAATATTAGTTATTTTTTCTTCCTCTTTCTTTTCCATGGTTTAATTTTTTATTTCCATGAACTTTGATATAAGGTGCTTGCTTATTGTTGCTAACTTTGTGAAAATGAAGTGATTAAAAGTATTTTTAAGATAATTTATTATGGTTGAGAATGGTTGAGTATGAATTTGATGTAAATTTTGCATGATTGACCAAATTAGTTAATTTTAACCATTTGATTGATATTCTATGAATTAGATATTCTAGTTTATGAAATATGATTTTGTTAACTAAGTGTTAGAAGAGTTATTATCAATTGAGCATGCTTAAGAAGTGGATGCAAGTTAAGAATGCTTAAGAAGGTAAATCATTGCTTAACTCTATTAAGAAGGTAAAGTATTGCTTAACTCTATTACAATTGAGCATCCTGAAATTTAGTAACCAAGATTGACTAAGTTAAATAGGTAAAAAAACTTTAAAAATTATGAAATTTTACATAGCAGTATGTTAAGATATTGGGAAAGTTGTGGTAAAAGGGCAACTGCAATGGACAAAGGGAAGTAAAAATACCACTAGATTTATGCACGTTGATCACTGCAAAATTTCACTGAGATTCAGGTACAATTATTGAGCTATTTGACTATGCAAATGAGCTCCAAAATTCATGAAATTTTAGATGCTACTAAAATTTGAAGACAAACAAAATTAAGGAACTAAAGTTATAGCCAAAAGAAGACAGACTGCTCATGTGATTAAAACGTTATATTCTAATCATTTGTAATGAATTGAGCATATTTTTGATATGTTATTAAGTCCTATTATTTTAGTTATTATTTTTATGATTCTAGGATGAAATTAATTATTAGAAATAAAATAGTTCATGCCTAAAATAAGGACAAATGTTACTAATTATTAGAAATAAAATAGTTCATGCCTAAAATAAGGACAAATGTTACTTGGTTAAACATTGAGAAATTAAAGGGAAAACATGAATACTACATTATAATACTTAAATTTGCATCCTTATGATTATATGTGTATTTCTAATATGCAGTATGGACTTAATATGAATATTAATTTTGTCAAATACATAAACTGCCTGCTTAAACATACCAAAAAAATCTTATGGCCCCTTATATTAAATGACTTTGTGGCCCCTTAAATTTATTTTTTGTAACAATTGCACTCATGACTTTTCTTGAGTGATAAACAAGTTGTGCGCAACACGCACAACACGCGCAGATGACGTGGAAAATTAGCATTCCAAGTGACAAATAATTTTGCCACGTTTGGATGCTGAAAAAAGAGGACTTTTCTTTTCATTTGTATATTTTTTTAATTTGAAATGTTGATTTATGTCCATAATTTAATTAATTAATTAAATTATAACTTTTACTAATAATATATATATATATATATATATAAGCTGAAACAAAGAGAAGGTTTGAAAGCTTCTCTTTGTTTAGCATTCTATTTTTCTTTTTTTATAAATTTTTCTTTATTTTCCTATGTTGTGATTGGACGATTTGAATATTTGAATTAATAGTTTATTATAAATTATCCATATTAAATTACTTAAGATATTAAACTTTATCTATATATAACGGTAAGTATTTATCCATCCTTAAAATACGTTATTTGAATTGTTTAAATTATAAACTAATTAAAATTTAACCTAATCTAATTAAAACTTTATCTAATTAATCTATCCAAACCATCTAACCTAATCTAACTAAAACTTTAAATTTATACTTTTTTTTTTCTTATCTATATCTATAAACTTATCTATCTATATATACACATATGTATTTAAGCGAACAATTAGATTTTCACGGGTTGTAGGTATATGTTGTGTTTTACTATCTTCTGCTTTTGTAATTTTGTTTTTTTTTTTCACTTTGATGAGTTATTTGTTTGATTTCCTTTCTTTACGTGATTTCCTCTATTGCCTATCATTTTTGTTAATATGCGATTGATTTTTTAACAACAATAATCAATAATGTTGATAATGTCATCGTCTGTATTCTTTTGAAAAGGCACGCCAAGTTGTTAGAATTTTCACTCATTACTGTATTTTAATGGTTTCTTGCATCTGATAATTGGATTGCAAGTGGTTGATTTAACTGGGAAGCTACAAGCCAAGAATTGACCAGTCCGCGATGCCAGCAAAAAAGACCGACTGCTCACCTCAGGGGACTACACCCATGCATCTGGCATTCAACTCCACGCCAAGGTTGAGCACCGTGTAGTTCATGAATAACTATACATATCCAATTGTTTTCAAGGCTTGTGGTGAGCTATTGTTGATTGGTTTGGGCAGAGCGGTTCACATGTAGAATTCATTACTGGCAATGTATATCAATTGTGGGGAGATGGAGACAATAATATTTATATACCCTTCGAGCGAAATCACAATTAGTTTGATATAAACCCCAAAAATTTTATTCTCTATTTGTCTCTTATTTATTGTTAATATAACGTTATAATGCATACATTCAAGATTATTTTATATATAAAAAGAAAATTGAAATCGAATAAAAATACATAAAATAACATCTAAGAGTTGTATAGTATCATTTGTTTTTAACTAAAATATTAAATATTTTTTTAATTAAAATCTTTTAATTGAGTATGATTTACCATTATGGTTTAAAAAATCACATTAGTTATAGTTATTTATATGGTTTAAAATTTTTAATAAAGTTATTTAGACTTGAATAATCTTTAAGAACTATATAGTATTATTTATTTTTAATTAAAATATTATATATTTTTAAATAAAATCTTTTTGACTTATTTATTTTTAACTAAAATATTTGTTAATATCAAAATTGAGTATTGAGAGTATTTGAAAATCCATCTGATAAGGATCGTGAGAATCATGTTATCTGTTAGTTAGAACTTGTTGATAAATGTAATATCTTTTAATATATTTACATATTGTTCTTTTATGTATTTTATTATTATATATTTTCAATAGTTCCTCCAAAAAGTTTTCCTCATTTATGTCCAATAAGTGTTCTAAATTAAATTAACACAGTTTTTTATTCTCTATATAAGATTTCAATAAATATTCCAAAATATTCATTATCTCTTCAAATATTTTCACAAAAACCTCGATTCAAAAATCATGAATAAGTTATTTATCCTTTTTACTTTTTTACAACTAATTGCTTTCTTTTTTTTTTTTTTTATTGTTGAAGCTTTATAACGAAATTGTTCATGTTAATATATTACCAATAAGGTTCTCCCTATATCTTTTATTTCTGATTTTTTTTCTTTGAAAATGTATTAGAAGAGGATGTTAAGTTTATTTTATTTATCTTTTTTGCACACAATTGCTTCTCTTTTTATTTTTGCAGCATTATAATGAAATGGTTCATATTAATATCACCAATAAGATGCCTCTATTCCTTTTTATTTTTCACTTTCTTTAAAAGAAATATATTATAAGAGAATATCAAACTAATTATTAATCGCATAATCTTTATAGTTATATTAATAATTTTGAATTGTATTAATGGATATATTCACTTTCTACACTACAACCAATATAAAATGCGATAAAATTTTTAAATTATAATTTATTAAAATTATAGAAAACGTTTCTAAAAAAGGCCATATGATCTATTTTATTATGTATTTTCACAAATTTTCTTTCCTAGCTTTATCATTTTTTATATAAAATGATAAAAATAATAAAATTGGAAACTAAATGTATTTAAATTGTTGAACCTTATCCATGTATGATTATCTCATAGCATCTGAATTGAATTTAAATACAACTGGAGCTGCAACAAAACTTATTCAATGTTTGAGTTGTATTTATATATGATTTTGGTAGCAAAATTTATAGCTATAAGCAATTTTTAAAGTCCGATCAATTCAAGGAGAAGCATATATAATTATAAAGAGTCTATTTTAACTTGAGTTTATATATTGTTATTTGTATCCGTGAAATTTCATGATAAAATGTAAAAAAGAATTTATCTCACCCCCTATATATATATTTTTTAGGTAGGTTTTTTATTACTCTTTCTAATAATTTGATTATTCATAATAATTTATCAAAAATAATAATTTAATCAACTATAAAAATTAATAAAACAATATTAAATAACCGCGCGCGAAGCGCGGTATTTCGACTAATATATATATAAAAGCTGAAATAAAGAGAAAATTTAACGATTTTTCTCCATCCAACTTTCTATTTTTCTTGTTTTACAAATTTTAAACTTTTAATTTATTTTTCTACTACGTGATTGATTATTAAATATATTTTTAAAATCAAATTTTATTTGTAATTATTTTAGTAGATATGTTTAGATGAGTATGAGTTTGAAAATTTTAAATTACTAGTCATTGATCGGCGCTTCGTGGTTACTTACATCCTTTAAATGTAATTAGCTTAAAAATATTGATAAAATAAAATAATTTAAAATTTTCAAAAATATATATATCTATATATATATAAAAGTTGAAACAAAGAGAAAGTTTGAAGATAGTTGAAGATAGTCTCTTTGTGCACTATTCCATTTTTCTTTTAGAATTTTTAAGTTTTTTTCTTATATTTTGTGTTTTAATTGGCCAACATAATTATTTTTACCATTTAATATTTAATATATGTAGTAAAGATAATTTAGAATTTTTAGAACCTAATCTAATTAAACTAAAATCTTATATTTTTAAATTTAATCTAATTCAACCAAAACGATATCCTTTAAATTTTGAACCAAAAATCTTGCTATATATAGTTGAACCTAAAGTCTAGCTATATCCAGTTGAATTAAACAATTATCCTAGGAAGTTACAATTTATTTGAATAGATCTTTTTTTGTTTAAAATCAAGCAATCGCCAAATCCCGTGGCTCCGATCAAAATCAAGCGACACAACAAGATATCTATTCGATTCGTTCATTACATGTCAGTTTCTTTGGGATTGATGAAGTTGATGACCGGAGATGGAAACACTTGGCAGAAGGACATTTTAAGAAGAATTTGATTTGTGTTGTCAGTTTGCAGGCACCTCAAGCTCCTGTTGTCTGTTTTTAAATTTTCTGATCTTTTTAGCTTAATTTTTAGCATTTGCTTAATACTTTACAT
Source organism: Jatropha multifida (assembly GCA_948099535.1). Taxonomy (NCBI): domain Eukaryota; kingdom Viridiplantae; phylum Streptophyta; class Magnoliopsida; order Malpighiales; family Euphorbiaceae; genus Jatropha; species Jatropha multifida. The sequence continues at coordinate 25,009 of CANUEX010061691.1, read as the reverse complement.
GTAATGCACATTTTGAATCTTGAATTTTAGTAGTCGATTTAATTTTCATTTGATCTTTAGTGTGGTTTCTTGCTCAGATTTATTCATTTTTCTTCTATTTTTCTGCTTTCTCATTGCAAATTTGTTAGGAGAATAGAGAGTGTTTTTAGGAGTATTTTTTGTTTGTGTATGCTCCGTGAGTGAAGGAATTAGAAGAAAATAGAATTGAAAATGGTACTTTGAATTAATTTAATATTAGCATTGGCTATTCAAAAAAGAGATTAGGATAATAAGTTTTAAACCTGTATTGTTCTTTAATTTAAATGGTTCCTGTAGTGTTTATTTTGTTTCTATGGGCAACATGGTTGGAAGGCTGCTTGCTTGATGACTTGATACCACCAAGATACATGTGGCATCTTCCTAATGTAGGGTCACCATTGCATTGGGAGCTCTGGATGTTTTATGGACAAGCCCTTACTATTGTGGAGATGTGCATTCAAGCAGGTGCTGTGCCAGATGAATACAAACCAACCATGAGTTGAAATGGTTGTTTGAGGTATTTTTATTTCATCTTTTTCTAAATGTAGCATAAAGTGCTTGTACTACATAGAATATTGAAAGAAAGAACAATTTAGGTTCTTTCAGAAAATGAAGGCAATTTTAGCTGTATTGGGATACTCTTTTAGGATATGGTTTCTCCACCTAATTTAGTTGCAAGTTTTACTTATCTTCCCGTTTGTCTATATGATAATGAAAAATGAGTTGATTGAAATGTCACAAAAAAATGAGTAGTATTGTTCCTATATTCTTTCTGCTCAATGTTTGATACGACCACCACTAAATTCAACTTTGCCTCATAATTTTTTATCCTTATTTATTTTGATATTATCTATTTTTTAAATTTTTTAAGGATTTATTTATTTCTAAATACAAAAATAACCAGATATTTATGCTTTTTTTTTCTTTTTTTTTCCTTTCAAAAACTATAAATATCAATTAACAATTTTTTCTAATTATATTTACATATTTTAATAGAATAAAATTTTTTTACAATTTATATTTATTTTTTAATTTAAAATAAATTTAAAATCAATGCTATTATCTTTTATCTATCTATTTTTAGAATTATATTCGAAAATAAAATTTAACAAGATAATCTTTCTTTTTTTCAAAAACTATATCTCCTTATTAAATTTTTTTTCCTCACTTATCTATATATTTTAGTTGGATAACTTTTTTTTTTTCAAATTTATTTTGAGTCAATATAAAAACTAATCCATATATATATATATATATATATGCTTCTTTATTCCTTTATTTATTTATATATTTTTAATTTAATAATTCGTATATATTTAATTTGACATTGCTTATATATGTAAATTGCAACCTACTTGCAATTGACATGTACTACATTGTAACCATTACAATCATAAATAAGATATTAATTAATTAATTTTTTATATATATCAAATTTATTCATTTACATTATCAGCTTAATAATAATATTATTTATCTGTGTATAACTAAAATATACAATTAATTAAGAATATATTTAAAAATATTTATATTATTGCAAATAATGTTATAATTTTCTTTGTAACAAACCATTTTTATATTTACCACTATTGATTTATTTTAAGTATAATTTTATTCTTCTTTCTAAACATTTGATAATTTATGATAGTTTATCAAAAATAAAAATATAATTAACTATAATAATTAATTAAAATAATATTTAAATACTCACGCGCGAAGCGCAATTTTCGACTAGTATACATATGAAAGCTGAAACAAAGAGAAATTTCAACTTTCTTTCTCTAAATAGCATTTGATTTTTCTTTTTTACAAATTTTTAGGCTTTTCCTAAATTTACTCACATTTAATTGCATGTCATAATTTTTTCTAATCAGTTACTTTTTACAAAAAAAAAAAAATTAATACTTTATCCATTAACTCTCCTAACCTTAATTAATTACTTATTGTCTATTCTCTTTCGTTCTCTCTTTAGTTTCAAATTCCTCACTCTTGCTCTACAAATCTTTAGTACTCCATACATTGTCTTCTTCTCGTTTTCTATTGTTATTGCTTACCATCGATGGCTCAAATGGATTCAACCCTGATGTTGTTTTACAGAAGGTAATTCAATTTCTTTTTCTTCTTTTTCTTAGTTGTCATGACCCATTACTTGAGCAAGACTGGCACTAGAGCCTAAGTAGGCTTAAGATCACTAAAACCTAAGTAGGCTTAAGGTCACTAAAGCCCGTAGTAAGCCTAGCTCGATTAAGCCCGTACTCTGCTTAGAATTGTGGTATCGGCTTAATAACACTAGTTTTATAGTGTAACTCAATCTAATGATTTACAAACAAATCAAGAGTACAAATTATGTCATTAAAATATAAATCTCTATTACAAATTTACACCCACCTTGGAATACAATTGCGGAACTCCATAAAATTACAATCCCTTACATTGATATACTTAATACATCTATTATTGTTTTGCTTTGTCTATACTACAATTTAATTAAATCCATAAGTTTCTTCTTCCTTTTCAATACCTAAAAAAAAAAATAGGGAGGCAGGGGTAAGCGCCAAACTCAATGAGTAGGATTAGATAACCCTCTCACCCCACACAGTCATACATATGATAATTGATTTATTCAATCAGTAGCCCTTCGGCTATTTGTGAATGAACAAGCAAGCGTGAATGATCACTTATCAAATATATCACAACAATTCAAATAATCAAAGAGTGAATATTAGTCCGTGTGTTCACCCTCTATAAACAAGAATCATACTCTCCCCAAGCATGCTTTAAGATAATTTTCGAAAAATAATCTATGATCCTTGTGTCAAGTGCACTCCGGGAGCCCACCCTCGCTCGAGCTCGACGGACCTAGTCCGCCTATATTTCTTTCTTTTCTTTTCTTTCTTTTCTTTTTTTTCATCATCGATGCGCATCAAAATACGGAGTGCACTAGGGAGGGGGGCGCCACTCCACCCGTTTATGATCTACTGTCGGCATTCTCACCATACCCATGCTCTCACCCCAGGGTAACCACATCATTCTAATTCCACGGCACATCACAACTAATTCACATTCAATCACAACATTTCATTTCTTATACATGTTTATAAAGTAAATAGCATCTTATATATTTCAATGCCTAAATGCGCGTTCAATGCAAATCGTGGCACACACACCTATTTGGAATTTCTATATGTATGCGTGCTTCACAGAAGCATCATATTTTTCATGTTTGTATGAATGCAAATGCTTGAACGATACATGTTATTTAACTCTACTCACAATTTTTCATAGTTCTTAAGAAGACTATCTTCACTGCTGCTTTCTTCTGACTCTCGTCTTGTCGATCTGTTACTTTATAAGCATTTAGAAGGGAAATTTCTAAATAAGAATTCTTATTTGATAAGAAAAACTTAATTCTCATTTACTAGCTAATTACAGTCTTTATAATTGCTTATTTAAACTATAACCACATAGTACAAGTCCTAATTGTTTAATTATTTGTTAGTTCACGTATCTGAATTCCTGATAGCTGCTTTGCTGAAAATCCAGCAGCATTTCCTCTATAGGCGGACTACTCCAGTATTTTCAATTCTCATTTCAAGTAATAAAACACATATATTACATCAATAATCAACACAGCCCATCCATCGGGCAAATCAATAATATAACTCCCATCCTCTTTCATTGCATCTTACATATCAAAATCCAGTTACCTACCATTACTATTACCATAATATTACATTTTAAATCCGCATTTTAATACCTTAAACAACCACCGTAATCAATTTGACATCATTGTTAGCTACATTCAATCTCAATTCATCAGTATTTATATAAACATCCATATATAATATACAAATTTCGATTCCTATTAGTAGGTAATTAACATTCAGCATTTTTATTTGCTTATAAACCAATTTCTCAAATTACAATAATAAAATTTCTTAATCATTCTAAAGTATTAACTGATGTCAGACGGTAAAACTAATTATACATTCATGCTCTACACGGAGAGCATAATAATTTGTCTCAGTCACCGGAGTCACTGCCGGTATTGGTGACTCCAAATCTCCTCAACATTTCCATATTGGTTGTAGCTTTTTATATAAAACTCAATTCCCCAACCAAGTTCATCATCTAAGGCTTAATTTATCAAATTCACAAAACTTTATTCAAATTGAAACCTGAGTTCTAAATTCCTTCAAAACCCAATCAATAACTAAATCATTCAAAGGAAACTAATTGAGAATAGTAGGGGTCGTTTTTACACTAACCTGAGTGAGAGAGATTTGCTGGAATATTGAGGAGTAGTGAAGAGCGAGCTGCATCGATCGATGAAGAAGCGTTGCTCACTCTTGCTGTGCTCACCGGAAAAGAAGAGAGGGAAGCGAACGGCGAAGGGACAGCATGGTGAGGAGCTCCGGTCAACGCAACTCGAGCCCAGGTGACATTAGCCACTGTCTTTCAAAGCAGAGAGAAGAGAGGAAGCCAACACAGCTTCTAACCCTTGCTGCTGTGTTAAGATCTACTGGAGCAAAGAGAGAGAGTGCTGGAGAGGCGGCGACAGTGTGAAGAAGCTCCAGTCAGCGGAGCTTGAGCTCCAATGAACGGAAAAAGATCAGAAGGGAGGGGCTGTCGGAAAACTTTCTTTTTATAATTTCTCTCTCTGTAACTCTTTATTTATCTGTTTAATTTATGGGTCATTTTGCTTTAGACGGAAAACTTTTGTTTGATAATTGTTTTTAAGTAGAATTTTCAATTTTCTTTATGATAAGGAAGGGATCCTTCCTGGTCAGCAGAGATTGATTTTTGTTGGCAAGCAATTCGAAGATGGCTGAACTCTTGCTGATTTTTGTTGGATAATGCCAATTTATGATGGCTCTATAATTATAAGGCTAACAAATTACAAATAATACTTGGTGTTATATATACATGTGTAAAGTTCAACTTGAAATCGAGTCTGAGCTTAATCAATTTTCTTTTTATGTAATCAAGCATTCTAATGTTTTGTTGATGTTCTTTCCATGTTTTTCTAAAAACTATTTTCCTGTCTTTGCAGCTGCATATAAGCAAGCTGATGGACAGAACATGCTAGATGGTGGACTTGGAACCGCACGAGTATGTGGTTAAGATGTCTACCACAGGTACCCTGGAAGGTAATTTTCTCTCATTCATAACACTTTTTAGTTACATTTTGTGGATGCTTACACCCCATTTAATAATCTTTGTGCTGATGCCTATTATATTAGAAGCTGCATTAATAATATATAAAATCAGTTTGAATGAAGGGGTATTGAGGACGATGTGGCTTTCACGTAACGTCTCGTGATTTTCTCAAGAGTTTCTCGAGTAAACTGAACTAAACGGGTTTGATTTATTTTATTCAATGAAATCTATTTGTCCAATCTCATTTTAATCCTCAGAAAAAGTTTCCTTACTTTGTTAAGGTTTTGAAAGTTTTGGAAAAAAATTCTCGAATTAATTAGCACGGTAGAATTAATTAATCAATTTTAACTAGAGTAAGTTCCGGAGTTAGGTACAAAAATAGGAAGGTATTAGATACCCATTCTGTTGGATTTAAACCGGCCTCCTAGGTTCATTTATTAATTGCGGTATTAAATTAAATTGAGATGTAAAATATTTTATGCAATTTTGAAAACAATGTCATTCAAGCCTATAATCACAACCTAAATCATTTATCAGACATGCAAATTTAAACAACCACAAAGGAGGAAGGAGAAAATAATTACGACCCTTCCTAAAATACATTCTATCCATTAATTTCCTTACATATTGCAATTTGCCATTCAATTAAATACAAATCAATAAAAATAAAATTATTACAAACCTATTTAAATAAAAATTTATTTCAATTCCTCACAAATTACATAAATAATATTACAACCCCATAAAAATAATATTATTACAAACTTTTTGAATAAATCACATTAAACTCAGAAATTAAAACAAATATATTCGACCATTATAATACATTCAAACATTTAAACAACATGATGGATGCAAGAATTAACCTAAAATCATCAAAACACAAATGTTAGTTAAACAATAACATAAATTACTCAAAATATACTACAAATAATAAAATGGCAGAATGTAAATGGATGTCAGAAACTTAAAATGACAGAAAATTAAATTAGCAACGGAAATATAATCATATAAATATAAATGTAATAGAACAATAATTAAGAGTGCATAAAATTAATACTAAAAAAATATAAAATATAACAATCTTAATGATATTTCAAGCTCATGAGCCCAATGTTCATCTTGTCAGGTGAACAAAATTCACGAATCATTGCAAGAAATAGAATTAATATTGTTAACGTACTCATATGGATCAAATGTGGATTTTTGACCTTTAAGCCTAACCCACTTTGATCTTAGAATCTAGGTAAGATTTAGTGTTTTTTAAGTTGTTTTTCCTCTAAAACTTATAGACTAACACCATTGGAAGTGACCCACATCCTATTCCAAGGTAAATGAAGCCTATAATCACCAAAGGATCGATGATAGGAAGGGTTGACAATAAGCAAGGTGCATTTCTAGGCGCCTAGCAAGGAGGGCACTAGCCTTCAAAGGAAGGCATATGCCTTCATCACTGGGCATGGCACCTTCCTTTGAAGATGACACCTTCTTTGCCCAGAAATGCAGCAAGCTTGCTGCGAAACTTAGTTTTTAAGTATTTCTCTCGTAAAAACTCAGTTTCTTAAACTTTTAAAGTAGAAAATGAACTAAAAACCTCAATAAATAGAGTTCAGACTCTCATTTGCTTGATTTTGAAGATAATAATTGATTTGCTTGGAGTGTGCTGAAGAAAACCTCGAGAACACTTGATCTCCTGTTGATGATTTGAGTTTGTGTTGTCGATTTGATGTTTTTGGAAGTGTGTTTGTTCTTAGAACTTACTGACTATGAAGTGATCACTCTCTCTTCCTCACAACTAGCCAAAATCTTAAGATTTTTGTGGAGAGATTGATTGAAGAATGTGTTCTATTATGTTTTTGTTTGATTTTTTTGTTTTGATTTTTGTGTTGTAATCTTAGTTTGTTTGTGTTTTCTCTCAACTTCACAATTGCTAACCAAGAAAATACCAACCACTAACCCTGAACATCAAGGGTCTATTTATAGGCAAATGGGTAAAACGACACGTGCATCGACGTAAGTCATGAAAATTTATCCGATGTGAACTCAGGACGCATTTCTGAACCTTGTTTCAGCACGAACCCCAAAAACGTGAACATAATCCAATAGATTCGATTTCTCACCCTAGGATTGCTAGTTCAAGAATCAAGTCAATCGGACGTTTCAAACTTATTTTACCATGAAAAATATCATCACCACTGATGGTTGCTTAACTGACACTAGTGGATCCCACAAGTGGGCCCCGATGGGGCCACTGTGGGTCCCACCAACGAACTGATTTGATTTTCTTGAAATCGGTACGGGTGATGCACAAAGTGTCATAGGACGCCGAGGTGCATCCCGGGTGAACCTGAGATGCGCTAGTGGATCCCGTTTTGCCAAAAAAATGTGAAAAAAATATTAAAGGTCGCACTTCCTAGACTCGGATCATCATTTGGGGATCAAGTTCATCTGGTGCTTCATCTTTATGTTTAGCAATATTGGTTATCATCACTGAGTCTATTTTTAGGGCAAAAATTGAGCATCTACAGGTATTTATTCTATATATATATATTTACAGCTATTTCTAATTGTTGATTGTTTCTTCAAGATATAAAGAGCTCAAAAGAAATCATGTTGAAAGGGTATGTTTTAGCATAAATTCTTTCTATTGAGTTCTTTCAGCATCAATTTTCTAGTTTTTAAGTTAGACACTTATGGCGTGTTCACTTGTAGAAGACTGGAATAGTTTTCTAGAAAAGTTTTCCAAGAAAAATGAAAAACAGAGTTTTGTGTTTAATTCAGTCAATTTTCTATTTGGAAACTTAGAAAATAGTTTTCTAGTTTTTCAAAATTTAACTAAGGTCTAGAAAATAGATTTTAAGTTATTTTCCACAGTTTTTCTTTATAACAAAAGACATGTTTTTCAAGTATTTTTCGTTTTATAAAATGACATTTTCATAATTGACGTTATAATATCTATAAATAATTTATTACTATTTTTATTGAATAAATAAAAATATTTAAATAACATAAAAAATTATATCATGCTTTAATATATAATTAATTTTATTATTATAGATACCTTATATCCTTTATTTTTAAAAAAATTTACAAAATAATAAAAATTGATATTATTATTATTATATAAATAATCAAAAATAAAAATTTTAAAATTTTAAATAAAAAATTTCTAAAGTTAGGATATAATATTTTTTTAATTATTAAATTTATGAATAATGTTTGTGAAGTTTTTAAATTAAAATATGATTTTTATATTGTTACCAAGTGAATGCATTTTTCATTCTCTCGTTTTCTAATTTTTATTTTCTAAGGAAACTATTTTCCTAAAAAACATAAAACAGAAAACTGTTTTTTGTAAGTAAAAACATCTTTTAAGTATTTATCTAAAGTTTAAAAATTATTTTAATTATATTATCTATATTGAAGAATTTAAAATAGAACTTTATCTACATAGGCGTGAAACTACAGTACAGAAACTAAATTTCTATACCAGTACAAATACTAATCTCTACCGTTAGATCTTATTTGGTTAATAATAACCGTTATATTCACAGAAAACCATCAAACTAGTTACCGACAACACATTGTAACTTAAAAAATCAATTATTTATTTTTCATTTATGTTGGGATTGAAAAGAGATTTTAAGGAAAAATAGAATCAATAGAAGGGATACAGAGATCCTTTTAGTTCGTCTTAGCTGCTATCCTACTTATCCCAGCTCTAAAGAAAGGCACCTACTAACTCGGTAGCTCAAGTTGAGTCGACTGTGATTCTTCTTGTTCTACTGTGAATGGTATTGTTATCGTATGAAGTTGTTTTCTCGGCTTCGGTACCTTGTTCTTATTCGTCAACTTTCACTAGATTCACTACTCTAAGTGAAAGAACTCGAGAGGAAGAATTCGATCCTTGAAGGCTTGATGGAATAAAATAAGCGAAGCCATCAATTTAGCTGTTGGAGTACGAGGTTTTTTTTTTTTCAGTTTTTCTCTATTGTCATTGAGCAAGGATATGTTTGCAAAATCATTTATTAGAGAGGGTCCATCAGAACATCTACTCTTCTCCTGCTTGTGCTCTATGTATTCGCTATGATGAAATGCTAATGCATGTTTACAGTTTTGTCCATTAAGTCTGGTTATCCAAGATTTATTGCATAGGTCAGAAATTTTTTTTTCTCAATTAAGTGTATCCGCATGGATTGGTTCAAGAAATAAGGAGATTTACAGTTTGGGTGTAAATTATGGGTGGAAAATTTGGACAAAGGAAGTATAATTATTTTTGCAGAAGATTACACTTTAGGTTATGGTAGCGAATGAAATTATTTGCTTTGCATGGAAGTGGGTAAAGTTGATTGTGTCGTTGGAGATGATTCAATTGCCAGATCTTCAAGGATTAGTAATTTTGAGATATCTAAAAAGACAACCAAGATTGAATCTAAAAATTGGGCAAATAGTGAGTGTGACAATAATATAATACTATCAAAATTATCACTAATTAAAGTTGTGATTGATGGACTTCGATGGACTATTATTTTTGAATTGTCAAACATCAAGAATCACGATGAATTTCAAAAATAAAGAGCTGGAGCACATTTACTTCATCGAAATGAGGTAAGTTCATCAAGAATCTATCAATTTTGCTATAGTTAAATTTCAACATGTTAAAAAAAATGATAGTTTAATTAAATTTTTATAATATTAACCCATAGTAAGACTGGTGGTTTATGTGATTTAAAATTTTTAACTTTTTCTTTGTTATATTTTCAGGTTAGGAATATGGGTATATTAGAAAATAAGTCTGATTTTTGTCACTTTAGATTTAAAGGATCATAAACAAGTTGACACCCTCAAAACAAAAGCACGAGAAGTTGGTAAGTCTATATTGTGTAATAGTGATGGAAATATCATACTGAAGAAAAAAAGGAAAATTTAAATTTGGTCCGTTCACTGTATCAAAACCAATTAGTGCTAAAGATGCAATGATTATTCAATATGTATTTAATCCAACTTTAGATAGCAGGTTAGAATTATATTTTAAACTCTGATTATTCCTATGACTTCAGTTACAATAAAATTTTTTTATCACATTATTTTTTTTGTAAATATACTTTTGCAATGATATTATTGTTTTGAATACTTGTACTTCTTGAATAGAAATGAATTTGCTACTTTGTCTCCGGATAAACCGTTGGATGGAATTATAAACCTCTATAAATGTATTTTTATAATTTTAAACTTATTTTTTTCTTATTGATATGAATTGACTATTTACACTAAGATTTATATTACATTTCTTTATTGTGCTGAGTTAATATTCTAAAGTGGAAAGTACCCCTTTTCTATTGAGATATTAAAGCACAATATCCTTTTTATGGGTAATAAACTTTGTATGCACTATGCTGACAAATGTTGAACGACATAAGAAAAAGTGGTTAAATTGGTATTTTCCACTAGAGTTTTCAGTGATATTTTTATATGTAAATTTTCTTGTTAGTATATATAATATATACATAAACACATCCACATTTATGATTCTGATTATTTGTACATTTAGACTTATGCATTTATTGGGATAGAACATGCTAACTTTTTTATTAGATCATATCAATTACTGGTGAGAAATTCGGGTAACTTGTATGAAATGGTAATTTTGTTTATATGTACTTGTCTTGAAAATTAATTAATTAATTAATGTATTGAGTTTTCTAATTGTGATGAATTAATAATTTTAATCATTATAACATTATTACAAATTTTTATTCCAATCCATACTAGCAGTAATATAGGCGGTCATTTTTTTTGTGTGTTTTGTTCATATCAGAGATAAGTTAGTTGGAATATTAGATTCATTACCTTCATTTTCGAAGGTTACCGAATGCCAGGTTAAAGTATTAAAATCGGTATGTATAACTTCCTTGTAGCTTATTGTCAAATATTTCTCATACTTATAAACAATGTATCTCACGTTCAGTATTTTATTTATTTTGATGAGATCAAACTCTTACATGAGATTAGTTGGAGTATTTAGACGAGGCACTGAAGAGTACTGAGCAATACACAAATATCCAATTTGCTAAATTCAAAGTGATAATTTCAACAAAAATATCAATCCAAGACAATGAGTTACTGTCAATTTAAAAATCTTGTGTTTGTAAACGTAATTATATTTAATTTAGTATTAAATTAAATTGATAGGTTTGATTGTGGGATGTATACAATTAATTTTGTGGAATCGCTGCACTCTATAAAAGATAAAAAGTTTAAGATACATATGTTCAATATCTGTGATTTATTTATTAAATTAAATGTTTATTATAATCATAATTATAATATTTTAAATCTACCTTGTTTGTTGTGTTACTATTTAGTGGTGTAGTGATGAAGAGAGGTAGGTTTTGTCATTAAGCATGGTAAAGTCAGAGAATAACATGAGAATGATGAAGTTGGAAATTGAAGTGGAGGAATACCAGAGTAAAAAATCTCGAAGTAACCAAAGTGCAATATTGAAGGGATAGAAGCACAAGCCACAAATTGATAAACAAATTGAAATTCATGAAGATGACAGTGTTTGGGTGGTTGAAGGGCCAATTTTTTGATATATGTGTGAACTCATAAGTAATTATTGGATGTGACTTAGTTGTTTTTTTTTTATAATTTTTTAATTTTGAATGGGACTAGTTCTTTTTTCTATATTTCTCCACTTTGGAATTGGGTAATTTCTGCCATATATTTGCCATCTTATTATATTGAATGTGACCATATCAAGAAAGATGTCTAATACAAGCTAATAAAGACATGCCTAAAATCTAAGATAAATGATGTATATATGTTTACTATACTGCCCTAATTTACAATATCCTAACACTAAATCTAATTTTTAATTACTTACATAAATAATCCAACAAAATATTAATTGTTGTAATTTGAACTGAAAACTTTTAAATCTCAACCTTGGTGTCCAACCATAATGTTGGAGAGATTTTGGGAACACTATGTGGTAGCGATAGAGAGAATTTTTTTTAGGAATTGAAGTAACTCCTATTGATCATATACAGAAGGTACAAATAGAAAAAATGTTTAATCGTATATTAAATCTATAAATGTGACAACTATTTGGGCTCAAAGAGAGTACTTTATTACTACTGATTGGAGAATTTATATGCACTATGAACTTGTTGATACTATTACACTAGAAAACTAAGTCTCAATAAATATATAAGTGGGTACATTTCACAAAAATATATTAACAATCAGAAAATATGATATAACTCTACTCAAATTCAAAATAAATAAATGTTGCATATTATTGCCTTAATTATGGCTCCATATACAACCAGCCAAAAAAAGAACATATTATACGAATAAAAATCTGAACAACACAATTGAGGTACTATATAGGAGCTATAAAATTCACAAATTTGTTCACAAACTCAACAACATCTTCCACATTTACCATAATCAAAATCTTTAATAATTTCTCATCAAGCTCATTAATAAGTAGGAAAAAATACAATAAAAAAAATTATTACAGAAACTGTTCAAGAATTGCAGGAAAAATAGCAGAAAAATTGCAAAAAAAGAGCGAAAAAAAGCACATAAACTTACAATAAATGCAACAAAATTGCACATAAACTACTCAAAATATATCGAAGTGCAAAAAACTCAAATATAGCAAATTTAGGAAGCATTCATTATTCTTCAACAATAAATTCAAGTGTTCCTTTTAGGTTTGAATATGAATCTTCCTGCCACTCCTTGCTTGAAGGCATTTGGCATTCACATTCTGGTCAGGCATTAAGTAATGGATAAGTCATTCAATCTCCAATTCTTCCTCAAACAACCAAGGCGAGAAAGACCAGCGTGGTGAAATACAAAACACAATGTCAAAGGAAAAAATTGAGGAGCTAAAAGATTAATATACATTATATACTGGATCATACAAAAATTCAAAGGAGCTAAGTGCAACTTCAGTTTTACAATATTCAATTTGATTTTTAAAAAGGAAAAGTAACAAATCAAAGAAGATAGATCAGGAAAAAAAAAGTGTGACTAACCATCTGTTGAAAGTTACAGAATCATGGGTTATTCTTACTCCCTCATTGGAAAACAACATCAATTCCTTCTTTTCCAATTTCAGTAAATACATCCAAACCTTATCCCATCCCTTTCTTCTTTCTTATCCTTTGTTATCCTTCCACTCAAATAATTTCTTATGAATTAGACACAGGACAACAAGATGCCTATATAATTTTATAGAATGGAGGCTTATAAATATATGTAGTGGATTATCAGAAAATAATAAGTCACACCAATATGTAGTAGAGACTGCTTATCACCAGTTATAAAATCAAACTCACCAACTCAAACCCACAAAGAATAGAATAATAAAAAGGAACTTCAAGACCAATGCTATCATCAAACAAAGAAATCAAGAATAGAATATTAATTGTGTTTTAGGAAGGAATAAAGATGAGAAATCATACCAAGCTCAGAAGTTAAAGAAATATTTACATATAAATATACATAGGTTGTATGGTTAAATTCAATACCAAAGCCAAGTTTGTTAGAAAATCAAGACCTTACCGGGATTTTTCAGAGCTTCATCTTTTTTATTACTGAACCACCAAACTTTTACTCCCCCCCCCCCCCCCCCCTAAACCTTCATAAATCCATCCATGCAGATATTCAAAATAGATTTTGGTGAATCTTATCATCAGAGATCATTAACAGTTATCATCCAAACTACAGAAAAATACACAAAAATGTAAAAAGACTTACTAATGCAATAGAAAAAATGCAATAAATCAATAAATTAAAACCATCCCAACTACTGTCATTAGAATTTATAAAACAACAAACAAGGTGCCAAATTAAATGACTTGTCTTACCAACTCTATGCAACATACTCTCTTTTTCACTCACTTTCAATACCATTTTTCCTTTGATGCTGATTATATTCATTTAATTGAGCCCCAATAGATGGGCTACTTTGATAATCATCATTCAATTGAAAAGTCAAAGAGGATAAGGATTTTTTCCCATTATTAGTAGATCTAATAAATTGCGAGCATGTGCAAATTGTGTGGCCTAGATTCTTACAATGGCTATAGTGCCTAACTGCCTTTCCTTTAACTAATAACTCACTTTTGCTACCTTTGGTCTTTATAATCTGCGGGTCTTCGATATCATCTTTAGGATCTTCTCTTGCTCCACTTGAAACTGCATCATCATCTTTAGTGGAATTCCAAATTTCTTCAACCACACAAGTTAATTTTTCTAACTCAGTTTTTGTTATGTTACATCCTCTTTCCATTTTGGAGGTGTAATAACATAACTTGTCATAGTACATATTCAGAGAACCATATTTAATGAATGAAGTAATATTTGGATTGTCTTGTGAGGTGCATGACATCATTTGAGGGTATATCTTTGCTTTCTTAGTCCATCGCTTGAGTATCAAACCTAGGCAAAATTGTCATCAAGTGTTCGAACTTCATAATAGAAAAACAATGGCAATAAGGAATGCCAACTGTTCCCAAAAATTGCCAAGAACATATAATACTTTTAAACGTTGAAAAATAAGTAATTGTCCAATTTGAGGTTGGGCTTGAAAATTCAGTAATAGTATAAACATGCCTATTTGGAAAAAACTCACACATACTAATGCTGAGCAATGCTTCATTTTTTAACTGCTTATGAAGTTTAAAGGATACAACTCTAGTATATACACTTGTAGCATGTTTTTTAAGACAGTGTAAAAATTGATTCATATATGCATTACCTTCACAGCGTTGTGCGCTCTTCAATCTAGTTAAGAATTTGCTAATAAAAAAAGCTTCAGCCCACCTAGCACGAATCTCATACATCTTTGAAATCCACTCATGATTTTGCAACTCAGATCACAACCATTCGGTGCCATACCATATCAAACTCAATTACAGTTTTTACTTTCTTTAGACATCACTCAAAAATCTCATAAAACCTATCATAATTCATATTTGAATGTCCATTCCTTTCAAGATTCCAACAACAAACCTTGTGAGTAGTTTGTGGGAATATCTTCTTGTAGACACCTAAATTTTATTTAAGTTAATTTAATTATTAACTTAATTATTTAATTAGCCAATTAAATTATTGATTAGTTAAAATTAAATAATTTATTTTAATAACACATCAAAATATTTAAATGGTTATTAAAATAAAATTATTGGATAAATATCATTTACTACATAAATAAATAATGTAGTAAAGTCCAATAAGAATTAACCAAGTGGACCAATTAAATTAAATCTTGATTAATAAGTCGGACGTCTACATAAGTCAAGTGATGTAGCAGTAGCCAATGAGAGCTTGCCAAATGGACCAATCAAATTACATGGGGACTTCCTCAAATCTCTATAAATAGGAGGCCTCTCTTCACACATGGGGATATACACACAGACTGGTAGAGAAAAAGACAGAAAAGAAGCCTCGAAACTCTGTTGAACTCAAGACTCAAAAGTTCTCTCTCAAGTCCAAAGAATCAACGTGAATTCAAGATCAAGTCTCCACGACCCTTGAATCGTCAAACACTCATTCTTCATTAATTCAACGTCAAGTCTTTTCGGCCATTAAATCGTGTTCAAGTTCAAGTCTTTCGACCCTTGAATCGCGCTCCCGATAAAGAGAAGAATCAAAGGACAATCTTCATTGTAATAGAAGATTTCACTAGAGATGATATCCACTACATCACAAATATAATTTGTATTTTGTAATTATTTGCTTCTTAATTTCAGGAACAAATTTTTACGTCTACAGACTTCTGGCACGCCCAGTGGGACCTCTCTACCTCTCATCTCTTCGCTTTGCAATTCTCGGAGTTTCAACAAAATCAGCTGAAAGATTCGATGGCACCAAGAAAGATCACTGTCACCTTGAAGATCGCACAAACTGGTGCTTCAAGTGTCCTCAGTGCCGGATCCACTGCTGATTCGAGTCCTGATGCAAACACTAAGATGAAGTCTATCGCAGAAATTTATTTAAAGACGACCCCTCTTCCTCAACAAACTGTTGTTGCCTCGCCTGTTTGGGTGAAGTCAGCTGAGAAAGGTGCTTCCCAAAAGCGATCGACTGCTTCAGCAGCAAACTCTTCTGATGTCATGTCTGTTATGATGACTGGAACTACATCAGTAGAAGAACTGGATGCTCTGAAGTTGTAACTAGAAGCTCTCAATCATGCTCTTCAGGAGAAAGACAACCAAATTGCCTATCTTATGAACAGGGTGGATAGCGTGACTGGAAAGAGTCAAATGTTTGAAAGGGATGAGTCTGCATCAAAGGGGTTCATCCCACCACCAAAAGAGATGCCATCAAGGGAGACGGCGAAAAGGGGTACCAAACTTGCTGCTGACAGCTCAATCTCGATCGTTCAACTGAAGGAGCTGATTAAAGAAGCCTTGAAAGATCAATTGGAGATGACGATGCAGCCTTCATACCCTTAAGGTCGTACACTTTGAGGATCGACATGATGAGGATGCCATCAAATTAACAACCTCCCAAGTTTCAACAATTTGATGGGAAGGAAAATCCAAGACAGCACGTAGCCCACTTTGTGGAAACTTGTAATAATGCTAGCATAGACAGCGATCTGCTTGTTAAACAGTTTGTTCGATCCCTGAAAGGAAATGCCTTTGATTGGTATATGGATCTCAAGCCGGGTTCCATTAATAACTGGGAACAACTGGAGCGGGAGTTCCTCAATCGCTTTTACAATACCAAACGTATAGTTAGCATGATTGAGCTCATAGCTACTTGCCAGTGGAAGGAGGAATCTGTGATTGAATACATTGAAAGATGGAGAAGTCTTAGTTTGAATTGCAAGGATTGACTATTTGAGTCTTCGAAAATTGATATGTGCATTAAGGGCATGCATTAGGGCTTACGCTATATCTTGCAGGGCATCAAGCCTCACACTTTTGAAGAATTGGCTACCTAGGCTCATGATATGGAACTTAGCATTTCTGATCATGGGAGTCAAAATTTTCCAGTTCAAGAGCTAAGAAAGGGAAAGGATAAGCCAGAGGCGCGAAAAGTTGCCAAAACACCAGCTAAATCAGAGGGAAAGCAATCTATGGCTGTAACAACAAAGCCAATCAAGTTGTAGCCTAAGATTGAAAATAAGCCGCATACGAAGGCCACTCCTCTTCAGCTTGTAGAAAGAAAGAAGGTTATGTTGAAGGAGATGCAGGAAAAGAGCTATCATTTTTTCGATTTTGATGTTTCAGACATGTTGGATGAACTGCTTAAAGCTAAATTCATTCAATTGCCAGAGATGAAGCGCCCAGAGGAAGCAAATCGGGTGGATGATCCAAATTACTACAAGTATCATAGATTGATTAGTCATCCAATTGGGAAGTGTTTTGTCTTGAAGGATAAAATTATGGAGCTTCAGAGGAATGGTGTAATCACTTTCAATGAGGAGGAGGCGACTTCTAATGTGGTAACAATAGCGGTTGGTGAATCACCAATGTCAACAAGAAGAGAAACAATAAGGTTTGACTCTTTGGACCTGGTTCAAGTTGAGGTGTTTGTTCCAAACCAAGTTTCCTTGCCAAATGGACTTAGCTTGCTACAAGGAGATGGGAGCACTACTAGGGGCAATGAGCTTACTGAAAACCAGTATGAAGACAAAGGATGGACTTTGGTTACTCGCAAAAGGAGAAACCCACTTTCATCCAAGGAGGCTTTGAAGAGGAATAAGGTGTTGAAGAAACTTGTCAAGTCAACACAATTAGCTTCCTCACGGATTCAAACAAAGTCATGAATGCCAAAGGGGACTTTCAAATCGCAAATAGAAAGCTTTATAAAGCAAAAGCCCAGACAACCAATCACTTTGGCAGAATACATGCCGAAAGAGTTAATGGCTGCAAAACTTTCTTTTCCATGCTATCATGTTGAAGGAGAGCTAAAACAAGATAGCAATGAGGAGATTCAAGAGGCAAAGGCCTACTACACTACTGTGGAGAAAATCACCTTTATTGATGAAGATCGAGTGCTGGGTGATAAGCCTCATAAAATCATCCTCTATTTGTTGCAGGTTACATCTATGAGAGGAAGATAAATCGAATCTTACTTGATCCAGGTTCAGCAGTCAACATTATGCGTCTCAAGACTTTTAAGGAACTGGGCATACCCATGGATGAACTGAAGCAAAGTCAACTGAAGATACATCGCTTCAATCAAAACGGGCAAAGGGCTGGTGGTAGAATTCAAATCTAGTTACGTATTGATGAAATGGAGTCAAACGTTCTTCTACATGTGATTGATGCAAGAACAACTTACAATATACTGTTGGGGCATCCATGGATTCATGGGAATAAGGTGTTGCCTTCAACTGACCATTAGTGCTTCAAGTACTCAAAAGATGGAAAGATAAGAACAGTCGTAGCTGATCCGATGCCATTTACCGAAGCTGAATCATACTTTACTGATGCAAAGTTCTACTTTGAGGAATTTTCGATTGAAGAGATTCCACTAGTTCTTGAGGATGTTGAAGAAAAGGATCCTGCAAAGAAGACTAAAGAAGGGGAATCTTCCTCAATAGAAGAAAACAAGGAGGATGCCCTAGCAAAAACAAGTCAAATGATTGCAAGAAAAATAAAGCTTCATTTTGTACATGTCTCCAAAGGCAAAGTTAATCAATCTTCCTCCTCAAATTCAGAAGATATCATATAGGGCTTGAAAGGTTTGACTCTCTCGGTCACTACTCTTATTTCCTCTAAGGTTTTTAGGCCACCTTTAAAGGGTTTTGCAAGGCCTTCCAAGAGTCCAATAGTTGAGCTTGAAGCTTTGCCAGTTGAAAGAACAAGTGGTTTCGACCCCAATGCTTATAAACTGCTAGTTAAAGCTGGGTATGGTTCTACTGATCTAGCTCAATTAATAAAGGATTTCAAGAATGGAGATAGTGAGTAACTGTCAAACGAAATTCACAAAGTATGAAAGGAGAAGAGTACTGCTGATCAGAGGTCCAAGAGTGGTTTGGGGTATCAAGCTCCTGCTCCTTTAAGTTTAAAAATCAAAAGAGAAACCTCCTATTTTCAGTCGATTAGGAGTTTCTTCAAATCGTATTTCGGTCTTCGATCGAATTGGAACTCTAGAAGGTGCAAAGACTGAAAGTAGTAAAGCCATCGTTCACCAAAAACTTGGGATATCAAAGCCAAGTAAAGAAAAGAAGAATAAGAAAAAGCAGTCTGCTGTTGCTATAGACTACAATGACTTGCGTAGCAACATCCCCTCCCGAATGAAAAGAAAAATTGAGTGGGTGGTGACTATGGGGTCCACGTTGAAAGTAAAGCCCCATACTGTGGTAATAATCGGCCAAGTCTCTCATCAATCTGAGGAAGAAGAGCTTGATGTAGTGATGGTTGGCCATATTACTTTTCAAGACATGGATCAAGATCAAGATCCAATTAAGGAAAGTGCAGAGGATGCTCCTTTGGCTTTGGAAGAGGAGAATAAATCTATAGTCAATGAGTTGAAAGAGATCAATCTCGGAACAGTGGAAGATCCTCGCCCAATTTTCCATAGTGCAAATTTATCATTTGAGAAGGAGATGGAGTATGTTGAATTACTTCAGGAGTATTGAGATGTATTTGCATGGTCTTATAAAGAGATGTCGGGGTTGGACCCTAAGGCAGCAGTCCACAACTTGGCAATCAAATTTGGGTGAAGCCAGTGAAACAAGCTCAAAGGCGATTTCGTCCAGAGTTGATCCCCCTGATTGAGGCTGAAGTCAATAAACTCATTGAGGCTAGTTTCATAAGGGAAGTCAAGTATCCTACTTTGATTTCAAATATTATTCCTGTCAAAAAGAAAAATGGACAATTAAGAATTTGTGTAAACTTTCGGGACTTAAACAATGTATGTCCAAAGGATGATTTTCCTCTTCCCATCATTGAAATTATGGTGGATGCCACAACTGGTTATGAGTGACTCTCTTTCATGGACAACTCATCTGGCTATAATCAAATCCCAATGGCTATTAAGGATGCAGAAGTGATAGCATTTTGAACGCCGAAGGGTATATATTACTACACAGTTATGCCTTTTGGACTGAAGAATGCTGGTGCTACTTATCAACGAGCGATGCAAAGAATCTTTGATGATATGCTCCATAGAAATGTTGAGTGCTATGTTGATGATCTAGTTGTAAATTCAAAGAAAGCAACTGACCGCGTCCAGGATCCTCGACAAGTATTTCAACGCTTGTGTAAATTTTTGCTAAAGATGAATCCTTTAAAATGTGCATTTAGAGTCTCTTTAGAAAATTTTTAGGGTTCATTGTGAGACATCAAGGTATTGAGATTGATTAGTCCAAAGTTGATGCAATCCTCAAAATGCTGGAACCTCAAAGCATTCATGAACTCAAAAGCCTGCAAGAAAAGTTGGCATACATTCGAAGGTTAATTTCAAATCTAGCTGGTCAATGTTAACCATTTAGTCGATTCATGAAAAAGGGAGTTCCTTTCGAATGGGATGAAGCGTGTAGTAATGCTTTCAAAAGCATTAAGTCATATTTGATGAATCCGCCTGTGCTTAGAGCGCCAATACAAGGGCGTCCCCTCATTTTGTACATTGAAGCTCAAGAATGCTCTTTGGGAGTACTATTAACACAAGAAAATTATGAGGGAAAGGAGAACGCATTGTATTATCTCAGTAGAATGCTAACTGGTGCTGAGTTGAACTATTCGCCAATTGAAAAGATGTGTTTAGCATTAATGTTTGCTATCAAGAAACTGAGACATTATTTGCAGGCCCATTCAGTTCAGTTGATTTCACAGGCTGATCCCATCAAATATTTGATGGCCAAACTAGTCTTGTCTGGAAGGCTAGTGAAGTGGGCTCTATTACTTCAAGAGTTTGAGATAACGTACATCCCACATAAGGCAATAAAAGGTCAAGCTCTTGCTGATTTTCTTGCAAATCATCCTATTTCTGATGATTGGAAGTTCTCTAAAGAGTTGCTGAATGAAGAAGTTTTCCTTATTGAAGTTCCACAACCTTGGAGAATGTTCTTTGATGGTGCATCCAGTCAAATGGGCGTAGGAGCTGGGGTTGTTTTCATCACTCCAGAAGGAGAAATTTTACCTTTTGCGTTCAACTTAGTCGAGAGGTGTTCAAATAATGTGGCAGAATATCAGGCTTTGATACTTGGCTTAGAAATGGCGATTGATATGAAATATCTAACTTGAGGGTATTTGGAGATTCAAAGTTAGTTATCAATCAAGTACTTTCTTTATATGAAGTAAGAAAGCCATAATTATTGCCTTACTACAATTATGCTGTTAAGCTTCTCTCTCAGTTTGATAGTGCTTCCATCGAGCACATATCACGAAAAGAAAATTGCCAAGCTGATTCTCTAGCAAATCTAGCATCAACTCTATCGTTGCTAGATTTAGAAGTGAAGGTGCCAATATGTAAAAGATGGGTAATATCACCCATGTTGGATATTGAACTTGAAGAAGTGGATGTTGTCTTTGTTTATCAAATTGAAAAAAAAGATTGGCGACAACCTCTTGTCAATTATTTGGAGCATGGAAAATTGCTAGATGATCCAAAGAAGAAAGCTAAAGTAAGACGTTGGGCTTCTCGCTTCATAAACTTCAAAGGCACGCTTTATTGTCGCTCTTTTGATGGAGTCTTTCTACGCTGTCTTGGGGAAGAAGAAGCTATCAAAGCTTTGGAAGAAGCGCATTCAGGTGTTTGTGGTGCACACCAATCTGGGCCAAAGTTGCACTTTCAGATTAAAAGGATGGGGTACTATTGGCCAATGATGGTAACAGATTGCATGACTTATGCTAAAAGATGTCAAGAGTGCCAATTGCATGCAAACCTAATTCATCAACCGCCTGAACCTCTTCACCCAATAGTAGTGTCATGGGCTTTTGAAGCATGGGGATTGGATGTTGTAGGAGCGCTTCCAAAAAGTTCAAGTGATCACTTGTACATTCTTGCTGTTACTGATTACTTCTCAAAATGGGCTGAAGCTGCTCCATACAAAGAATCAATATAATTCGTCCATGTATAATGCACCAGCAAACAGACTTGCAGAGGCATTAAATAAGACTCTAGGCAAACTTCTCAAGAAAATATTCAATCGATCAAAAAAGGATTGGCATGAAAGGTTGGGGGAAGCATTTTGGACTACATATAGAACATCAACTCAAGCAACTCCATATTCGCTTGTTTATGGTGTAGAAGCTATTCTTCCTCTCGAACAACAAATTCCATCCTTGAGAATTGCCATTCAAGAAGGTTTATCGAATGAAGACAATGCTCGGCTTCGCCTGCAAGAGTTAGAAGCAGTAGATGAAAAACCGCTTGAAGTACAACAGCGTTTGGAATGTTATCAAGCCCGAATGTGTAAAACTTTTAATAAGAAGGTGAGAATTCATTCTTTTCAAGTTGGTGATCTGCTTCTAGCAGTGAGAAGACCAATAATCATGTCATGACGTATGGGCAATAAGTTCCTTTCAAACTGAGACGGACCATATGTAGTTCAAGAAGTTTACTCGAATGGAGCATACAAGATAGTTGATCAAGATGGAGTGCACATCGGGCCAATCAATGGCAAGTTTTTGAAGAGATACTACGCCTAGAAGCTCAACAGCACTCCTGGCCCGCATGAGCAAAAACTGTGAACAGCTAATAAAAAAAACAAAAAAAAAATCTTATAATTGAACTACATATTGACTTGATCCTTCAAAAAAAAAAAAAAGAAAGGTACGTAGGTAGCTTAGTATTACACTAAGTTCAGTCACATAAAAAAAATCTCTCTTTTGTAATTGAACTACGTTATGACTTGATCCTTCTAAAAAGAAGTTACGTAGGCAGCTTAGTATTTTGCTAAGTACAGTCGTAAAAAAAAATCAAAATTGAGCAAAAGGAATAAGTGTGATGAGTAATTAATGAAATCAAATTTTATTAATAGTGAAGGAATTTGATTACATTCAAAAAAAAGAGACTAAGCAAAGTCTAAAAAAAAAGGGCCTCTATGTATTCCATTCAAGCTGCTCTAACTCAGTGCGCTTATCAGAAAGAAGCTTTTGCAACTTAGAGAGAGATTGCTCATCATCTTTACTGCGGACTAGTATAGCCTCAACTTTGGATATTTCCTCATGAGCTTGAGAAACCATGCTCTATTTCTCCAACACACCACTCTTCATACCTTCTAAGGAGGACTCAAGTACTTTCTTCCTTGAAGTTAGCCTGGACAGTTCTTCCTCAATTTTGGTAAGTTCATCCTCAACAAATGAAGCATTGGCAATGGCCTCTTTCTCAAGATTTAAAGAATCATCCAGTTTCCCTTTTAATTTCTCCAATTCCTTCAGCTGAAATTCTGATGAAACACTTGAAGAAAAAGACGATTTCAGTTGTAAGAAATCATTTACAAGTTTGAGGCAGCCCGCGAACTGCTCTCTTAAGATGGTGGTATCAAATCCTTCTCCTTTTTCAATGCCATCAAATATTATGTGGGCTTGTTTAGCAAGAGAAGGAACATGTGCTGTAGAAGTTCGACCAATTTTGGCTCTTAATCCCTTCCTGGCCATTACTGAAACTTTATGGCGACAATCAGTCGTAAAATCATTACCACAAAATGCAGACATTTCAGAAGTAGTGGGACAACTCATTTCCTTTGTTTGATGAGTATCTTATGGTTTTTCACTATAGTGACCATTGCTAGATTCTCTCAATGGAGGATTTCCATCAAGATCCTTCGAGGTAATTAAGGGAAGATCAAAACAAGCTGGCCCAAGTATAGAACTTATGCTATCTACAGGCAGTGCACAAGGTTCATCACCACAAATCACGTCATTGAAACCCATCTGCAATAAGAATTTCAAAAAAAAAAAAAGATTCAAGAGATTGGAGTAAAAGAAAAAAAAAAGTTTAAAAAAAAAAGAGAAAGAAAAAAAGCTTACCGGGTCATCAGCATCATAAAGTTGTTGTGCTGACAAAGCCTACTTGTTTCTCTTTATTTTCTTGCAACAACGATCAAAATCATGCTGCTCTTCATTTGAAGGAGATGAATTAAGTATCTTCCTTTTAGAATCCCTTTGTTTAGAGTGGGAATCCAATGCTTCTTTAGCTATTTTTGGAGTTGTTGCAGCTTGGATGGAGATGCCATTATTTGAGGGATTTGACTCATCGCTAGCTTCTATAAGAGAATTTTTCTGTGTAGAAATACTAGCAGCTGTTTGAGGTTTCAACTTTAACATAATTGGTGCCTCTCTCTTATCTTTCTCAACAGTGGATTCTTGGGGAGGATTTAAAGGGATGCATCTACTCTTCTCAACATTTGAATTCTTCAGACAGGAAGACTTTGAAGATTTCACTAGTTTTGGCATAGCTTTTAACTTTGGCATCTCATCTTGAGGAAAAGCTTTAGACCATTCCATTTTCCACCAATCCTTATATGCTTCAGTACAAGAGAAACGACTATCAAGCCTCACTGAAGGAATGGTTAATCTAGCACCACTAGCTAAATGAACGCAAGATTCCCAAAGCTATATGACTATTTCCAAACACTTTTGCAAAGGATATATCCATGTTACCAAGAAGATCTTGGCAATAACTCAATTGTCTACTAAATCTGTGGGGGTTATACGACTCAATGAAGTATTGATGAAGTGTTCCATTTTTTGTGAAGATAACTTGCCATTATCTTCTAAAAGGAGGTCTCTCTTCATCACACGAGATGGACCCAAATAAGCTTTCCTTTCCATGAAAAGTTTGGTGACTTCAGTTTCATTGTAGTATTTGGTCATTCGTTGTCCACTATAGGAAGTCATTCTAG